>JAZGTI010001447.1:22334-44513 GCA_036877585.1 Botia kubotai
AGTGTGTGTTCACTCCTCACCAGTGATGGGTTAAATGCAGAGGTCACATTTCAGGTATGGGTTACCATATTCTGACGAATAGGTCACTTTCACTATAGTAAAAATGAGATCGGTTTTTAACGGGCAGCAAGTACCTGATGAAGGACATCAAGGGTAACCGGGTAGAAGAGGTTTTCAACAATGACTCTCAGCACAGGGCTCTGGCTTCCCATGCCTGCCCCATCAACACTGGCCAAAGACAAGTTTCCTGTCTGAACTGCATTGACTGCCTGCAGCGCTGCCTGTGCTCTCTATAGGATTTAGAGCGGATGGGACACAAGCATACATGATCATTCTTGAAGGTGTAACTGCCCTTTATGTAACATCTCAAGGTAATTCATTTGTACTCACAACTTGGTTGGGTGAATTGTCAGTCTTCAGCTCTTTGTGATTGGAATACTGCATGAAGATTGGGTGATTCCGGATAACGGGGGTAACTGAGGAGTAGTAGCTGACCATGGTCTGTGCCGATTCCTCTGTGTTCATCTCCAGGAAGGCCTGTGAGGAGAGACCACATCACACGGACTGGGTATCCACTGAAAATATACAGCTTTCCTATATACAGCTATATACAGCTTTCCTGTAGCTCAGTGGTTAGAGCATGGCGTTAACAACGCCAAGGTCATGGGTTCGATCCCAGGGATTGCACATTCTCAATGTATAGTGATCAATGTGTAGTATAATGCAATGTAAGTCGCTTTGGATAAAAGCGTCTGCCAAATTCCTAAATGTAATGTAATTAAATGTATATACATAAAAAAAATAAAAAGACATTTTTACCTGGTTCTTTCCCTTTAACATCAGAAGGTTGGTTACTTTGCCAAAAGGAAGTCCCAAAGCAATGACTTCCGCTTCATTTATGTCATTTGGAAGTTTGCGTACATGAATGACTCGAGATGGAATGCCTGGACTTCTGATGTCCCCTTTAAACTTTTTGCTGTCATTACCATTTGCTTGAAAGGAAAAACACATTAGACTACATCTAACATTAGACCAAAAAAAGAAAAAAGGAAATAATGTTTACCTGCCCCAGAGCTCATTATATAAGGTCCGTTAGATATGCAAGACGAAAACAGTTCGTCAGATCCCCTCTGAAATGAAAGAATTGGACAGTGAAGCAAGATGTATTATATCTAATTAATATCGAACATCCACTTAGAGCAGTACTTCACTTTGGCACTCCAGAAACACCATGCAGCAGAGTTTCGCTCCAACCCTGATCAAACCTGCCTGCCTACAGTTGTCTAGTAATCCTAAAGACACTGAATAGCTTGTTCAGGAAAAGATTTAGGTAATATATAACCATCTCGCCATGCAGGCAGCCAAACAACTGCCATTAATATTAATGCAGATGTTAATGGTTTGCTTTTTCCACAGGCATTATAGACATTCTTGGTCATGACACGAGGAATATGTTTGATCGCTTTTGTATAATGTATGAACACAAAACTAGTCACATCCAGTTAAAACTGTGCTAGACCGTTTACAACAATGATAATAAATGATTAGTAACAGTAATGATCACTCTCCGGAATAAATCACAAAATCAAAAATATTCCCTAATGGCAACAACTACTCTTGGCACAGGCCTCTATACTCAGGAGATCACTCCACTGTTTACAGCTGCTAAAAGCAAAACAAAGAAAAAGAGAAATGCAAACAAAGGCCAGCTGTGTCCTGCCATGACACTAACACAAAGCCTCTTACTCAAGGCCAAGCTGGAGCTACTTGGTTGAAATGAGCGAGTCATTCAACATCACTCCCTCAATAAACTACTTCAAATGGTAATGCTCTGTGGTCGTCACATGCACTGGATAAGCTAAAGCCTTTACAGTTCATTACCACAATGTGTGTTCTGTTCTTTCCCAAAAGAAAAGTACTGTTACCAAAGCTGAATGATTAGACCCACAGTCTACTACAAACAAGCTCAAGGACGCGTTACCACACCCTGGATACTATCTGCATTGTTTTTTTGGCCCTGTATTACCTACGTTTTCTCATAGGCAAAGGCCAAGAAAGCTCAATAAGCAGTATAAAGCACAACCGCAGTCAGAAACTACAGCAGAAGGGAAAATTATGCGAATATGGTTTACGTAGCACTGGGTTTCCTCAAAGAGAGCAGCCTGCCACATTCCTACGAGCTAAATTCTGCAGGAGTCAGGTTTCAGCGCATCACTTTTACAGAAAAGTCGTGACAGCCAAGCCTTCCCTGGCTGAAACAGCCATTGTTTCAAGTAAGACATCCACCCAGCTCCAGCATTTCCTTCCTCTATTTTTAACTACCAGGCATTGCAGCTTAACTGCTCGCACAGGACAAGGGGAAAAAAGTGCAGAAGAACGATGACTCCCACATTCGTCTCTAGGAGACGAGAACTTGCAGGTGCCAACATGTTTACATCCATTGACACAGTGCAAGCTTTCTGGGTGAGAGCACAGCCCGTGTTAAATAAGGGGTGAGGGAAACCGGAATGCAACCACAGCATTCCAGCAACAGTAATTAGTGCTCAGTCTTATAGCCGCCTTACATGTGTCAAACACATCAGGGAAAGCACCAGGCATTCGTTATGCACAGTTACATAAACACTCCAAGCAAATAGGAAAACAACAATATTGTAACCACGTAACTGAACAATTTAACTTTTTTTCTTTTGCCAAACCACATGTAGCCAGCATGTGAAACAAAAAGCAACAAACTGCTCACTGGACCGTTCTTAACTTGCTTACAGAACTATTACACCTGTGTCACTTATCGCTGTGATTGTTTAAACAGCATAAGACCTTTGACCAGAAACACTACGGGCAGTTCTGTGCACCTCAGCAATCAAAAACAAAATAGGAGGAAGGAAAAATACTGCCAGAAAGAACAAAACTATTGCTTTAAGATCATACAACTTATAAACCTGATATAACATTGTAATGTTGTGGAGTGCTTCTAGAGAACTCTTTACATATTTGCAAAGCCAAAAATTCTCCGTTTTACACATTTCAAAGGAGGGAAAATAAACAAGTGACATACCTTTGTGCCAACTGATATATCATGGACACTGCTAAAAGAAAAAAATATATAAACATAAGCATCAGGAAAACAATACATCTGCTTGGATTGAATTACATTAGGTGTTGGATAACATTAACAACTGATAAATGGCAATCAGCTTTATAAGAGGGCTTTGGCTAGTATAATTTTTGATGGGGATAAATTTTTGACTTGATTTTATATTGTAACAACATTGGTAGCAAGCATAATTTGACCAAGCAGGAACTACAGGTGACACTACGTTACCATTACTGCGTTTGGGCCTTGTATTAAAGGCATCAATGTGCTTGTACACTTTACTTGAAAATACAACTGTGTATCACCTACAGTTCAGTTTAGGCTATAAAGCTGTACGAGCAGTCCACATGTACATAAAGCAAAAGAATTAAGATGAAAAGGTAGATGCAAAACTTACTCTATTTCAGTGACGTAACTGGATCCCAGAGGATACAAATCAGTTTCTAAACGGCTGCAGAAGTCAAAAACAAAACTTTCAGAATTCAGCTACACCCTTCACGTTTTGCATACGCGCGGTTTTAACTACGAAAACTCACTTCGCCTTAAATTTAACACAATACTTTATTTACTAGAAAGCATAGGACGAACAAATATTCAAATCTTCAAACTACAGTAGAAATACATCTCAGGTCATCGCCGAACTATAATCGGAACTAGTTATTGTAATTTAGATCATCGCAAATTAACCGTGTTCACTTAATATTGAGTGAAGAATAATTAGAATTTAATGTCTACCGACTATATAAGAGAAAAGTTATATTGGCACAGGTTTAGCAGGCTAGCAGGTAATTAGCTAGCCACCGAACAACAATGCGGAAATTGAGACACGTTGGTTGCCAAATAGTGGCTGTACTGCAGCTTCTATACGTTATTAGCTCCATCCGATATTTTCGCAGGCGAATTAACACATGACTGTAACTCAGGTTTGCTTTCTTGCAACAGGCGTTTCGTTTGATTACTTGCAACAGGTTGCTGATCGGTTTGGTCCAACTTTTGGACTCGGTAGGGCTCTTCCGGCACGGAGACATTAAGAGCCATGTAAGAGCGGAGGAGACGAGTAAAAAAAAATCACCATTTTCACTTTACGTCGTTAAACACACTTTCAACGTGCACGCGGTCTCAAGTTGCCACCGCGAACGTAACATCCAACAACAAAAATATTTTTTTATTGAGTATCATACTTGGAATGGAGGTGTTTTCAACTTACCCGTCCATGGCACTACACAAAACTACAGGTTGTCGTAGACGGGAGGTAGACCTGCTAGAATTTCTTATATCCTTACAAAATGGCGGAGGGAGGATTGGCGCTTTTTGATTGGCCAATCGAGCTCAGAGTGTTGAGAGTGGGAAGGACCTTGAATGTTCTTGAACATCGCGATTGGAAACTATGGTTGTCAATCTCGAAAGGCGGTCGAAAAAAGTTTGCGAAAACTTTTCCCTGTCACCGCTATGAGAAATGAGTGGAAGAGAAGCGTCGGAATGAACTGTGGCTGAACTCACTGGCCACTGAAAGTAAGAAGCGGCTTTGCATGATTTATTGCTTAGATCATAGTAACAGTAACTGTATTGGCTTCAAGGAATCTCATTTTGTTTAATTAAGGAGGATTATAACCTACCTGAATAAATTGATAAAATGACCCGAAAAGATTAAGCTGTATGAAAGATGTTTATCGTTTAATATGTAGTGTATAATATTACTGTGGTTACTACATCTACATCATCTAAAATCATAGGAGATTATCTCTAGTCTCGACAGATAAGATAAAGACATATTACTCATCGTTTTATTACTTATTTCATTTATTTAGTTTGGGTTCATCCACTCTAACCATTAGGCTTCCATAGACTTCTCAAAATCTACTGTGGAGATAAATGTCATTGAGAGGAATAATAATATCAATTAAAATCATTATCACTGAGATAAATGGCAAAATGTGACGCAACCGACCTGAATTCAACCTGCTGTCCGTGACTTTTAACCACTCTTTATTAATGGTTATGTTTTAGTCCTGGTAAAAAGAGCAAATGAAACGAGTGATAATTATTTCGTAATATATACCCTTGAGCACTTACTACCCCAATGTAATGCTAATATAATTAAGAGCAGTCAAATAAAATTAGATGACAGTATACAGTACAAACTCCTGTTTCACATGTGCTACTGCCTTTTGTACCCTTCACGATTTGCATAGTAGTTGTTTTAACAAGGAACACTCACTCCAAAATTTAACACAATATTTATTTACTAGAAAGCACGGGACGAACAAATATTCAAACCTTTAAACTACAGTAGAAATACATCTCAGGTCATCGCCGAGCCATAATCGGAACTAGTTATTGTAATTTACAGTACAAACTCCTGTTTCACAGGTGCTTATACTGCCTTTTGTACAGTTTCAACCTGCAGATGGCAACCTCAACACAAACAGATTTGGAGGCCCTCACGGGTCCCTTTTGATGTAGGTTTGGATGATATACAGTCTGTTGAAACTTTAAGATCGTGACTTAAATTTAATATCATATTTTAGGCTATAATATCCAAAACAATGACTGCACTGTCAGTGTAATTATTGGAAGTAATTAAATTGCTCTTTTTTTCTTTCCGCAGTTAATTTGTCATGACTTTGTCTGGAAAAGACCACTGGCAGGATCATAAAACATTTGTACATAAATCAAATTTGTATTGCGTAACTGCAGCATGCTGAAAGTTTTGTCCCTTGGTAAATCTATCAACAACAAGATAGCTAAAAAGTAAACAGAGCGTAATTAGCCGTTTTGATTGTAGTCTTGGTAAAATGTGATTATCAAGGAATTACCAAAACAGTTGTAAACAAACTTTTTTTGTTTATTGTCATTGTTCCTGATTTAAACACTTGGACCAGAACAGGCATTGGGCATACCAATAAAGCACCGATAACTCATGACATTATTTGACATTCACAACACATACTGTCTTACACGAAATGAAATAATGAATTAAATTTGAAATATCAGAAAGACAGCAATACTACATTTACAAAGCTGTTGGTATTGGAATGTGAAACCTGTTTTAGACCCCAGATTTGATCACAGCTAATTCATTTCAATTAATGCTAGTAAATAGTTTCTTATGGTAAATGAACTACCTGACCATTTAAATTGTCTTATTGAGGGCAGACTAACATACAGCAACCAGCTGGTAACACCGAACATGTATACAAAAAACCTCAATAATTTGTTTTTCTTAAATGTTTAAAAGATGTATTTTGCAAAGTGTAACATACTGTAAAATGAATTTTAACAGCATGGGATATTACACAAATGTGTTCTGTAGACATTTCTACAGAAAAAAGGAAAAAAAATGAATAGTTACAATTATATCTCAATTATGTCCCATATAAAAGTGACTGCCTTATTGTTTGCTTAAAATTAGTTGTAAATATATGTTTAAAATAGGTTGTAAATCTTGTAAGTAGTAAGTTTTTGGCCTATAAAAATGAATTTACTGTTAAAACAGATAGCTGTGGTTAAAAGTAGGAATGTGGGGTAGATAAAATGCCAGTTATTTCAAACAACATGATTAAATGTGTTGTGATACAGCATGAACAATTATAAATGATTAGATTGTATTTACAAATGTATTGGCCTACCGTAATGTGTAATGCAGAATGTATGATTGTGGACAACGACTACGCGCTATGTACCAGTGTTCACAGTGGTCTGAGATGATTTGAAAAAAAAATGTAAACAAAAAATTAAACAAAAGGCTCAAAATATATATTAAAAAGCATAATAACACCATAATATCAATATAGTTATTTCTTCTGAGTAATAAAGTAATATTTTAGAAACAAATGTATACATGAGATAAATAACTAAATGTTTACATATAGAGATGTTTGTTTTATTTTCCTTAAAACAAGTGTGAGGGCCACAAATATGTTTTTATAACTACATCGTTGCCTAAAGTGGAGTCTGTTGTGGTCCTCGCTTTCTGTTCCTCAACAAGCAAAATACTGGACTTCATAAGATTACATAATGAAAATATATGTATATATAGATATATAAATGTCAAGACAGAAATATAGAAAAATATCAATAGAAATAAAAAAGAAATACATACTAGACAACAAAAGTTAATTATAAGTATACAGGGTATACTTGTTCATTGCTGTGTTATGATCGGGGTGTCAGTTTTCCGCGAGAGTCTAAATTTCGGAGTGTTCGGCAAACTCACATGATTGTGCAGCACTTGCACGGCTGTTTTTCTTTCGAATTGTCTTCATCTTTAGATTCCTCTTTCTTAGCCTCACCCTGAGCTTTGTCAGGACTGGAGGCACTGCCATTGGGCGGAGCCTGGTCCTCTTTGGCTCCATCATTTCCTCCTTTGCTCTCCCCATCCTCGATGACCACAAATTCAGCTTTCACTGTTTCCTCAACGCCTAATGCCTTCTTGGTCTCTGCCTCATCCTCTACGTTCTTGTAGCCCATGAACACCATGGTGACCGGGTTGTCTGCGCTGGCATTCTCAATGGCTGCATCAGGATTGGTGCACTGCAGCTTGGCCTCAATGCCTGTGATCTGTTTCTTGGTGTTTTGATCTGGCTGCTGTAGGCCATTCTCAACTCCTGAAGACAGATAAAAGAGAGAGAAGTGGACTTACGCTACTGTTTGACTCTTGCTAGTTATTTGTTTTTAGTGAATATCAACAAAAATATTAGCGGCGCTTATTTGTCACGTGTTGCTAGTCGCTTCTATATAAATAGTCATTTTTGTCATGTCATCAGTTCTTTTTTTGTCATATTTCATATGGTGTTATACTGTAAGAGGGATGCTGATATCTAGCTAATATCGAAAATACACATTCTTGCTTTCATTCTATGCACATTCTTGCTTTAGAATGTAAAATATGTTCTCACACTCACCCTTCACTGGACCGTCAGGTGCCTAGCAGAGAAGACATGCAATAGTCAGTATTATTAATGAGCATTAAACTCTTCACTTAACTTAATGAACACGAGCACATAGCTCAAAGTCACGAGAAGCACAATCTTACATTTTCACTGCTCTGTTTATCTCCTTTATTCAGAGGCACACCACTCTCAAGCTCATCAATCTCCTGTTCTAGTCTGTTCATTCGAACACAAAAAAGATTTGTCGGGTGATTACGAATTATACGCAGCTATGCAGAATTCTTGTCATTTCAGGTACCGAGGAAGGTACTGCTGTGTAAAATGATGATGTCTGGTCCTTACCTGAGGATGGTGTGCTCCAGCAGTTTGGTTTTGGCTTCATCCTCTTTTAATTGTTTTTGTGCCTCGTCCTCTCCACTGGATGGCGCTCCGTCCAAAAGCCATCGCTCCCTCAGTGACTTTGACTGTCAAAAGAGACCGTATGGCTTAGAGATTTCTTCTAAGAGGGATTAGCGCCACTTAAACAACAGTTAAAATATATTATTATGCTTCCATATATATATATAAAACACACAACCATTATGATGCCCTGTAATTGCATATTGATCAAAGGTGCCCTTGAAAAATTTGATAATGTCAACTGTGCTGATGTAGACCATCTCCTTGGTTGCCTGAACCATTAGGGTTAGTGTAACACATGACTATTAGCTGCCCATTAGGTTTTCACTTTAGGACATTCTCCACAGCTGCTAATGTACCCTATGCACATGCATTCTGACAGGCGCCAGCTGAAACAGGATTTCCTGCCAGAACTTCTAGTCTTTTCTAGCATGAATCAGACAGCAGGGTTAGACAGGCAGGGCTGGAAGACGCATCACTGCTGTCAAAAGGAATTTGAACATCTATGCCCGGGAAATGGAGAATATTTTTGGAATTCCATCATAGCTGGTGCCTGACTGAGGGCTGCGCAGTACATTAGCTAAAATGGCACACTGGTTATTTACTGAGTTTTGATTAAACATAATTTGCATTCAGACAAACCACAAACACCACCAACTTGGCTTAACTTCTCTTGATGAATGAATTAATGAAAGGAACAGGATATGAATATCCTGTATTTACCGCATGCATCAGGCAACAATGTAATGATAAACTCAAGAAAACAATTACAACAGTTCTGAATTTTGCGTTTGAATTCTGCTATTTTGGTTAAAAAATATAAACAAAAAAATCAAAGAAAATCAGAGAGCGCTGATTAAAGCTTGCGTTCCTCACGATGCTCATGACAGACACTGTTTAGAGAATAAGTGATTTATTCAAGATAAACCGGTTTAACATTACAGACTACCGCTGCTGCCAGCTGTGCTGTTTCTATTCTAGACTGGCAGTCAGAAGCGGCTGCTTGAAGCATTCAGTGGATAAAAACATCCGCTGAACATCCACAGTGTACAGAAGACAACCAGGATAAGGCAAAACAAATAAAAAATATCACAGAGCTCTTAATAACACCTGTGGGTTTATATTTGAGGTTATATTGAACTTTCTGACTTTTGAGACTGACTGCAGCCTTTGTTGTCTTGAAAAATCTGAACACAGTTTGAGACGATCTGTTCTAAAACTCTGAAGGCGACCAGATCAACAGTCTTTTAATTGGAAATTAATAGTCTTAGAGCTATTAAAGAGACCTCATATCTGTTCATATCTGTATCTATTATTTATTGGCTTATCGCTTACTGACCCTTGCAATTAGTGTATGAACATCTGCTAAATGGACAATAACTAACTAACTAACTGCAAATATACTAAAAAAAAGTAAAACAAATAACTTGTCAATGTCAACTAAAAAGAGCCTTTTTTTAACTGCACAGTCACATGAACTGCAAGACCAGGCTATTACTGACAATTCTGTCAACTCAACAAATTACTCATTAGTCTTACAGTTCATTATTCTTCCCTAAAATGACCTAACATGCAACATAATCGCCTAACCAGTCTCTTCCTATCCAGACTTTTCCATCCTTATTAACATCTCTGATTCAATTCAATACATAATCATTAAAACAGAACTGACAAGCAGTTACTCCATTTTGCGTTGTATCCTGTGACTAAATCTTCCACACACTTGCTGTAAAAGCAATATTCAAACAGGCCAGATCAGCCTTCTCCTGTTCTTCTGCCCCCACCCTCCTGCTTTGGCTTTGTGACCGTAATTTCTGGCATGGTGACAGATATGCTGACATCACCACATGGTCACACCCATCCACATGCACGCGCAATACAATCGCAGCACAGAGGGGAGGACAAAGGATCAGAGTTTGGCTCAGTAGGAAATTAAGGCTTGTTCCATTGTTCCCTATAGAGCAAAATCCCTTACGCACAAAAAACAATGGCAGGTAAAAAACGAACAAACAAAAATTATCATGTCGTGACAAATAACAAACGAGAAACAATCGCCTTGCTGGATATGTGGTAGATAAGGATAAGCCCGGAAGTAAGCTATTCCTGACCACTAAATCTCTGCATCAGGCTTAGAATCTTTGGGATTTGCATAAATTGATTAATTTCATACTTTGGTCTGAATGATGCAAAAAAATAACTGTCATGTGTTTTTGTAGATAGAATGTCTGCAAGCTAAATTAAGTCTGAGGTATTGCATGTCACACACTTTATATAAGCTGAGTCACCTTAATGGTTTACATTTATCCTATTTAAAGCTGCTGTATGTAATTTTACCAGTGTTAAAATACGTTCTTCATACGACAACAATAACTATGACAATAATTTGCAGGTTGACCGCCCGTAAAAAAGTACAGACGTCACAGGTTCGTGGTACATTTACATCACTTGTTTAAGTGGCTGAACATGGGAACCACCTGTTGCCTTAACAATGGCGGACTGAGGGGTTTGATAACCTGTTGAAAACTGTGGTTATTTTTGCAATTCCGTTTGGTGCCACTAGTAGTGCAGAAATGACATTGCAGCTTTTAAAAACATAAAACTATAAAACAGCACAAGCTATACAAAATAATAAAAGTATATTGTGTACAGCACATTGTTGTAACAATTACTTTTTAAACAGAGGCTTAAGAAGTACAAAGTAAACAAAAACAGCAACAGAAAATTCTAGCAAAATACTAGCAAAAAAAGATCGCTAGATTTCCAGAGAATGTGAATGGGCGTTTTAAAAACCGTAATTTGTGAGAGGATTCGACTCACCATAACAATACAGAACTTAACTTAAAGGAGGATACAGATTTTTTCCAGTCCCTCAAACAGGAAACTGCTGTCAAAACTACCCCTCCCCTTTTAGCAGAAAAATCTCACGTTATGAATTTCAACATTTAGGCTTTAAATGCAAACACGAAGAGTCTGTGACACAGATACTCTGTGTATTACATAACCAGGACATACCAAAACACTGCGACCTTTAACTCTTGTGTAAAACCCTCTGCCAACAGTCTGAATGAAGACACGGTGACAAAAATGAAAACAAACACAGACCTCAGAAGCCATATCACTGAAGACGCCCTACAACCACTGATGGTTCATTCTAAAAAAATGATATTTACTAACACTCCCACTGAACCTAACCCTCACTCAACCTATTGACATTATTAGACTAGCAAAACATGATGGGTCCATTTTAAGAGCCTTTCCAATAGTGAAGAGTACTGTACTTCAAAAATGGAGCTTACAAGTATCATCATACCTGTACACAGACATAGACACACACACAGACAGCTACTCTATTAAACAAAATGTACAGTCTGTTAGCTGCTGTTATTTCTTGGCTACCTTGAGATGCTGGAGTTGTCTGCGGTCATCCTCCAGTTGTCTTCTTTTGTTCTCAATCTCAGCCTCCCTCTTTCTCTTCTCCTGAAAGACAGAGAGACAGGATATATAACCCTGCTGAAGAACATCCACAAACATCCCCACATGAAACAACTGTCTGTGCAACATATTGCTTTTACACATATTGATATAGTTAATGGTATTGTATTGACCTATTATTTCCGGCTTATTTATTATTTCTGACTGGGTGTCCAAATGGAAGCTACAGTAGCACTTCCTCAGCACATCATAATGCTGAAATCATATGTATCTTCTTAACTCTTCTCATAGAAATGCTTAAGACGAACAGCTAAGGCAGCATTAGTCTGGTGAGAGGTGGTGTTTATATGATTCGAGGTCCCATCAATAATTAAACCACTGATGGCTGGACATGCATTAGCCATTATAAATGGTCATTGACATACTGTAGTAAGACTGTTACTGAAGAGTACAATATCTCATGAGATTATCATCACCAGCTTCTGTGTACATCTGTATTCTGTTACTGATGCCAAAGAACTGTACTAGTGTAAAATCATAAACCAATAAAGGTCTTCTATGGCTAAATTGTGGGTATGTTCAGAAGACTTATTCTGTATTGTTTGATTATGATCACCTGTTGCTTTATTAAAAAGTTCTATATATTAATTAGGAAATGATGATATGTTACCCTGAAAAAGGCAGATGTTTATTTTATCTCCTGCTGTTGAATAATATGTTTTAGAGTGCAGACCTTCCTTGTTTTGTTTGATGTTCAGAAAAAGAAAATGATTTATTAAGATTATTACTGGAATTATTGTTTACTCACAGCAATGGCCCGCAGTCTTTCTTGCTGTGACAAAGCTTCTGACATCCTGCAGAAAAAAGCAATAAAATTAGATTAAAGCCATAACAGAGGTAATGGGGCAATTAGTATCACTTTTCACTCACCTAAAAGCCTAACAAAAAAGCCACTAGCAGAGGATTTAATACAGTGGTACCAAACAGGTTTTGTGGGGGATGTCAGCATACGATGATACTTTACCTCATAAATAATAATTCAGGCATGTGACTATGCAATACACTACCTTTGTTAGTACATACATCCTAACGTAGATTTAGATACGCTATAACGGAGCTTGATAATGCTTTCATAGCTAAAATGTTAAAAAGTCAATATTAGTAATCAATTAATAAATTAATTGTATCAGTTATTAATCAAATTGATTTTAAAATACAATGTTAACAAAATGTATTTAAAATGATATTTTTTGTATTTTTAAAACATAAAAAATATTGATATGGGGTATCCTTGTACAGATATACAG
This sequence comes from Botia kubotai, assembly GCA_036877585.1. Taxonomy (NCBI): domain Eukaryota; kingdom Metazoa; phylum Chordata; class Actinopteri; order Cypriniformes; family Botiidae; genus Botia; species Botia kubotai. The sequence continues at coordinate 35,459 of JAZGTI010001447.1, forward strand.
GGTTATTTCTTTTAGACAGTGTGAGCAATCATTGTTTGTGATAATGTATGGTCAGCTCTTGCCTTAATCTTTATACACATACAGCATTTAATTTGTCAGACAAAAGAGGCCTTTTGAAGTCTGTGGCGTTCATCCTCACCTGCAAAATGCAATCTTTAAACTCACAGCTCATGCACTTCCACTATGTTTCATAGATGGAACCTGTTTAATGTCTACACATGGTTCACTTTAAAATATAAATCCAACCTATCAGGAATGTTTTGCACCTCTTTCCTTTGAGGGAAAACAGATCAATGGGAATCGATAAGAGAATGGGTGGCGGTTTCACTCTTCTGAGAAATCAAACTACAGAAACACGCTGGGAGAATGCGACGCTTTCTCTAACTGCAGCAGTCCAGCAGAGACGGAAGAAGAGGGAAGTTATGAATGGCATGCAAATTTCAAGACTCTTAACGGTCCTCTGAATTCCTCCCTAAATTGATTCCAGAACTCCAGAATAAGCTGAACCTAAAGGAAAGATCAACATTTGCTGAAGAGATCCAAAAGAAAACCTAACCGCTATATATAACAAACTCAACAGCAGCTTCGGTGACAATGGTTCTGTATAGAAGAACCAGAAGTAATATGGTGGAACATATTATCCAGAGTCAAACCAAAACGAGCATCAATACCAGTGCTATCATAACATGACCTTCCTCAGCACCAGCATTTGTGGTTTCATAGCTGTTTGCTACATTGATCTGCGTCCTATAAAGGGGAGGCAAAAGATACAATACATGAACTGAGAAAACGTACAATAAGTTACAAAAGGCGAGGGACACAGATAAAAACAGAGGTCAACCATGGAATGAGAAGATGGGCAATGGAAGGCCAAGCTCAACCTTGCACAATGATGTCTTTTGTCATAGTCTGTTTTGTAGCAGGGTTCTGCTCTGGTCCACAGATAAAGAGCTTCTTTCGTGAAAAAAAGCTGCAGGGGAAAACATCCAGCTGATTAGAAATCTCAATGGTCCACCCGAACAGAGCCAGTCACATGCTCTCTCCCTCACAGGGCAAACTGTAAAATGTTTGTTGATATGTTATCTCCTCTTCTTCTCTATTTTTTATTTTTGTGGTCTGATCTGGGACCTCAAAACAGAACTGATCATGCGAATTGATGCCATAGATTTACAATGATTCACTTTTGTACATTCAGGTCCAATTGGTGAAGCATTGTGTAAATAAACACACAATGTTTCATTAAAGCCCTATGCAGATAGTCACACAGCTGTGGCACTTGTGATTTTTAAGGATGATTCATGGAGAAAAGCCCACTCACAAAACATGAACCACACTAACCACAAACACAACAAGCAAATGATCCATGGATAATAGTTTACCATTTGTTTGAACAATTAACACGCATAACAATTTGCTCAAAATCTAAACACCAAACATCACATTTCTACCTTACCTTTATAAACTATAAGATCCCTTCAAATTATTATTTAACTATACAAACTATCTAACAACTGAAGTTCAGCACGCTGCCAGCAATAATTATTATAGGACTGCCACTAAAATATCAAAACTAAAGAAACACAAGCTAGTTGACCGCACTAATCAACTAGTCCAATGTTGGAAGACTAGTCAATTAGCACACCATCGAGTGATACCGCTACTCGATAGTAAACCTGCATTTAATCTCACTGATTTGTTAGTCAGGTTTATTCAACTAATCCAGGATAAATTAATCCAGAATCTATGCACATAAGGGCAACACTGCATCAGTGGTTTAGGAATGAGAAGAAACCCTTTGAAAAGTTTCAACACCACGCAGTCGTCTCTTTTAACATCTCATTGACAGCGTTGGAAAAGCACTTGGGAGTCCAGGAAAAACACAACACTGGCCAGCTTTATCCAATCTGTGAAGTCTCCAGTGTGGCTGCAGTTATCTTAAAGCTTGTTTCCCCTCTCCAGTCCACTGCTGGGCAACACACTGAAGCCATGCTGTGACCTTTTCACTGGATCACTCACTGGCCAACAAAAGTGTTTAAAATGCCAAAGGTGACAAAGAGCAGCCAACAGATATTGGTGGCAAGAGTTCTGCTGAGTAAATCAGATGCATTAAAACATGCCACAACATTAACTAAAGATTTCCTCTTTGTGGAGATGCGATTTAATAGAAGCTTTGCTTTGACAAAAATGTCAGGTCCTATTCATGCATTGGGTACTAGTACAAATTACAATGACAATTACAACAAAGCAGGCCCATCTTCATTCCTCAGAGACAAGAAAAGTGATGTAAATTTCTCTGAGAGTGCTCTCGCTGAAATTAAATGGCTTTTAGGATAATATGACTAATTTTTAACGCATGCTACATTGAATAAAGCGGTTTCTGTTCAGTGCATTTCTTTAATCGGTTAATCTGTTGTGAAATTGTGGAAAAAACACGCTGACTCATTGAAAATCTTTCTGGTACTACATAAGATACAAATTAAAGCCATTTGAGATTTTATAAATAAGAATTGTTTTTGATACAAGATGCAGATACAAAAGGTCTAGTTCAACTAAATCCAAACTGTCCTTCAAGAGCTAAAAGCCCAACCAAACTAACTCACGAACAGATAGAAAATTACGTCGCATATTATGTGATATTTGATTGCAAAGAATGTGCGAGGGAGACTTCAAAACCGTCAACGTGAGGATTTTGAGCAGGTCCAGATTGGCTGGTAAAGAAAGATATCAGTCGTTTCATACACTCCCTTTTTCTGAGATCTGCCACGAGCAAGAGCCCCACCAACATTGACGAGGAGAAAAGGAAGGGAGGCGACCAACCTCCCAAATCAGTTAGGCCACGGGTACACGCATACATTACAAACATACAGGATGTAGGTCACATCAGCTGGTACCACGTCAAAGGTTACTCTCACCCAAATCTTCTAGTTCCTCTAGAGATGATAGTCTGAACTTAAAGTGAACTTAAAGATTTTTAACCCTAACTAAATTTGGTTCATCACTTTCAAAAATGTTTAAATGGCTATTAACTACTGTTCAAGATCTCCCCAAAACTGGCCCATCTTTAAAATGAGTAACGAAGTGCGCACTTATGTTCTGAACAGTTATTATGATGTGAGCCCAGATGCCTTAAGGGTATCAGAAGAGCCAGCTAAAGCGACCACTATTATCTGCTACAGAGCTCTGATAGAGAATGGGAGAGATAAAGGTGAGGGGTTAAAACATCAGTGGCAGTACAGCGCTGTTCAATTTTAAACGATAACCAGGTCCAATCACAGCAGCTGTCATGAGTCCTTCCTGCTGGGCTGCTACAACTGTGTAGTGACAGATCATGTGACCACATTACCATAAATCTATTTCTGAATCACTCCGGTAATCACATTCAAACAGCACTGTACATTTAAATACACTCATGATGTTGAAATAATAACATGATGTCAACACACAACAAGAGGGTCAATTAATTACAGACTATTATTTTCATAGCACCATAAAGTAACAAGTAACTCGTTGCAAGTGTTTAAAATTTACATAATTTTGCCTAAAAGTTGCCAGTATCATCCGAACTCTTTTAACTAACCCAGTCACTCCCGCATATCAGCGATCACTACGAGGTTTTGGTCAATATATTTACACATCTGTTTATCAAATAGTGGCTTCGGTGACCCTGCGCCTTAAATGTTTCATGCGAGCGTAAACTTGACTGTGAAAGCTTCTGGCATTGGCCGTGTAACAGGGCTGACATCACTGTCTCGTCGCTGTGCGCGTCTTGTCATTCCCCACCGAAGGTAAACACGAGATAATGAATTTCACAGCCGTTAAAAAAACACAAACTATTTCACCCAATGCGGGTAATAAAAACGCGTCGCTGGCGCAAAAGCACCGCAGAACCGCTACTGAGGTCTCGTTTTCGCCTCGTCTTTGGCGAAAATAAAGCGTTTCCATCTGGGGAACGAACGCACGAACGAGGGTGTGGAGAAGCTCAGATTTGAGAAGCACAAACGCACAAGAAGCCCGTCGTGAGTGATGCTCGACACGACACGGTCAAAACACCATAGAACGCTTGATTTTAAGCGCGAAGTAATTATTTTAAGACTATCAATCAAATTGTGGGCTGTACGAAATCATTCAACATCGTATGTCGGTAAGTTCAGGTCCACACGGCCATATTGGATCATCACACCCAATTTCATCAGTATATAACCAGATCCGGTTCTCCCACACCCGAGCAATAAACTGCTGAGATGATGCGCCAGTGTCAAGCACCAGTGTCATGCAGAATTGCGTTACTTCGTAAATCTACGATGAAAGACGTAACTCACGTATAGCTTTATAAATACCGTCTTCTGTATTTAAAAAAATAACTTCTACCGCATTGTTACAGTACATCGCGCAATTCTGTTATTCTCACTGTCCTTGCGGAAAAAACCCTCACAGCTCTTTCCCGTATTGTAACGTGTTCAATATATCGGTCGGGCAATTTAAAGCGCCCTTGCCACGCCAAGCCTACAGTACGATCACAGAGATGTCAGGAAACACAGAAATTATACACCAAACAAAATTACAACTGTTCCGAAATAAATACTTACTCAATGGCCAGACCCGTTCCCCTTAAATAAGAAATGTATCTCTCGCCTTCCCTTAAAGAAACCCCCGTTCGGAGGCGTATACTGTATAAGCAATCAATATGAATAGTACTATCTGATGATGTGCATTAAATCTGTTATTCTCTCGGGTTGCAAGTTCAGCTCTTGGCGGGAAGGCAGTCTCGGATTCTGGGGAGCGGCGCTCAACCCGACGGTGGATGTTTCTGGCTCTTTGCAGCGGATCTCTCTCTATCACATGGCGTGCTGGGTTAAGATGCAGCCCGAGACTGTTGACTGCTCGCTAGCCTTTGTTTCCCGCGCGACAGTTATTCCGCGAGTGCGTAAAGGGCAATGTCTGGCATCTCCTCCTAGTGAGAGTGAGGGGAGACGCTTGGATACGCCTCCCTCCGGACACTCGAGGGCTGTGCCTTTGCACAACCCAGACCCGAAAAATACGATGTAAACACAGCGAGAAAAATAGATGATGTGAGATTAGGGTTGTTGTTATATTGTTGTTGTTCGCAATAGTGCATCGGCCATGACATTTCCATCCTATTTTTTCAACGTTTTGTTATTGCGTTGGGCAAAGTTATTACGCACAACAACTGCGCAAAACAACCGCACGCATAGTTAACCCCAGAATAACGGAGATAAATTGCAGCTGGTGTATACTTGTTAGATTGTTTATATCGTATTTATATGCATTTTATAATCACATATAAGTATGATTGTATAATATCAAAATACAAAGATATTGCAACTATCACCACTGTATGGTACAACAACAGTATTTGAGTTGAGGAAAATAACTGTTCAAAGGTATTTTTAAAGTTTACACCTTTGATTTATGTAAACACAACAATAAAATTTCATATTGGGAATTCAGATTGGAAGTGCAGACGTTGTATTTCTCAGCACTGGGATAAAGAAAATATGTACATATTTTTTGTTCATATATCTTGCTACATTACTACATGTATCATACATTTAACCACAAGTACTTTGCATCGGTTGTTATAGATGTTGATGCAGTTTGGAATCTATTATATACAGAACTAAATGTATGTACGTTATAAAGATTTTTTAAGTAATAGTGGTAACCTGCACTACTGAAACAAACCCCCTAGTGGCGGCCAAGCAAAGTGTCAGGAATATCCTGTCTTAGTCACAGCATAAAATTAGGCTATCGCGAGAAATTCCTTGAGATCAAACAGTTACTTAAAAAATCATATTACAAAATGTACTCAAAATGACCTTCACAGCAAGAAAAAAACTTATTGAGTCTGGAATAATCTTTTGTTTATGTTTTGCCAGACGTTTAAAGAAACAGCTGCCCATACTACACATCAAGGATATTTGGTTTTCAGAAACTTTGCCTGGCCAGTAATATATCTATATATATATATATATATATATATATATATAGTGTATATATATATATATACAAACACGTCACACGCTGAAAATGAAAAAATACTCCTCTAGGGGGCGCAAAAACTCCATTCATGAAAGCCACATTTTGGCAATTGGAAGTGTTCTATTGAAGCACACAAGATGATTTCTGGAACATGGATAATCAAGACGTATGCAAAACAGAGGCAATTTCACATCTGATCTCTTTGGGGTTTTGGGGCACACTGTACATACAAATATGTTAAACGTTCACTTAAGTTAATCACTTAGCAAAAAACATAAGTTGAAAAAAACGATTTTTTGGTTTTTGATTTTCATTCAAATTAACATTTATTTTCACTAAGCTTTGTTTTGTGCGAGCTTTGCGTGTTGCTTTTAGAGACCTTGTTCAGCAAGATCCCTGATGTAATTGCAGGCTGTGACTCCTAACACACTCTGTGTAAATGCATTTTGTACTCAGAAGTGAGAACAAAACGCGAGGTGTCGAGAACACCTTCGACTGGGAATTCACAGTGGTGAAATGATATGCAATAATAACAGCATTAACATAACCGTAATCCATATTTGATGGAAAAGAATTCACAGAACAATTTCCTTGACTTGCATCACAGTGATTCCAACATGTCACCTTTCCCGAAGGAGAGGACGGTTGTGTGTGTCTGCATCTACGTATAAACGTGTCTTGGGCTCAGCAAGCCAAATCTGTTTACCTGCGTTTCATATCAAAGACTGTTTTAATATGTGAGCACAGGAAAAAATAGGTGAACTTTATGTCTATGGGAATTTGCAAGTAACACAGTGACTATCTGAAGTTATTACTACACATATGAGAGAACTGGATTTCTCATAGACATGCATGAATGCTCCTCCAAGAGACCATGAGTCATGAAGCTTAGCATAGAGGCTTAGCATAGTGACCCACATTGGACCGTTTCTGCACACAAAGCTGTGTTTATGGGCTGAGCCAATAAAGATGTTATGCCTTTCATAAGCTCAATATGAACCAGACCGTTTCTGACATTTGAAGGTCATTACAACAGCCCCACTACACGAGGCCGTTTTGTTTAGCCTTTCTTTCATGAGGGGAGGGGGAAAGAGGAACAGAAGACTCGGTCTCAAGTCAGGCAGCAGAAGTTCGCCATAGGGTGATCACACCTAACGATCAAACAAGCCGTATCTGCATGCAGTGAGGGTTATTTCTGCAATTAAGCTAATAAAAAATCGAAGGTTTTCTGCTCAAGGATAAGTTCAGCAGCTTTATATGGTTAGAAATGTGAACAGAGGTTTTGATGGAAAATTACTTTAATATTGTAATGGGAAATGAGAGTGAAGCTGTTGCATAGTTTGCAACAGCTTCACTCTCAGATAACAGATAAGCCTGTACAGAGATGAATTCAAAGAAGATGCATGTAATTTTTGAAAATACTTTGTCCAATTCAAATGCAATGACAACTATATGTAAACCACAGATAGGCTTATTGTCTCCAAAATGTGTAACCACTGTGACTCTGTGAGGCTATCAACATTACCTCAACCTCAGTGTGAATTTAAAGTGATACTATCTGACCAGTTGCATATGGGGGAGTCTTGGTGACACCCCTGGTGCAAAAAAACCGACACACTGCAATTTTAATTCGAGTACTTCCATATTTATAATGCGTCTGAAAGTCTTACATTTCTTATCTGTCGAACTCAGGCTGGACTGCAGTGAATGCATAAAATGCAACATCAAAAACTGTTGACATCCTTTGCCTCTGTCGTTGTTTTCACCATGGCGACATGGAGTGCAGACTACTGGCCTATCGCCGCTGTTTTTCACCAAGATTCCTTCTATTTTCATAGCATCTGTGCCACACAAATCACCTGGGACTTGAGCCGGGAGAGGGAGGAATCATGCAGCGGAGACCTAACAGCAGGTTTTGGGAGGCTGGAACCGTCTGATGAACATGCAGACTTTCTCAGTAGTATGAAAGGTTTCATGCTAAAGCCAGAAAAAGCGAGTACTTTAAACTGTTTAAAAAAAACCTTTCGTGCTGAAATTAACCTATGAATTTACTTGTTGTCGCTGAATATTAAGATGGAACAGTAGATAAATAAAGATAAAATATTACACATTTCACCTTTAACAGCCTAACAGAGTTTATGAAAATGTGAAACACGTTTATTATGTTTGTAAATTGCAAAATTATTAGATCTAAAGATAAAGTTGCTTATTTTTCTAGTAAGATCTGGCAACACTGATTTGAAGGTTCCTCTCTTTCTGCCTGTTAACATCCATGTGTATGTAAACGAGCAAGCATACAGTCTTCCTAATTAATGATCTAAGAACAGTGTAACTGTGTCACAGCCTAAGCCTGCAGGACATGCCCACAGCAACATAATCATTTAAAATCTTCATGCCCAAATCACCCTTCATATAGCCTACACTGCATTATCAGATGCAAGAATGAACAAGTATAAATGAGAGTAGGTCATGTGGTTACTTCTACATAGTAGTAATATTAACCCTTTAATATTTAAAAGCATTTCAGAGGATGAAAGTGTGAGTGACTGTACTGTGACAGCACCTACTGATTCAATCTATGCCTACAAGGCAAACTTAAAGGCAGAACAATAAACCTACAGTTTTCTGGAGTTCGTGGTGAACTCTTATACATGTAGGTAGTACCTGAGAGAACTTACTATTGGCCATATAGCGTACTGAGTATTAGAGGATACATTCTGGTTCTCCTTGCACCTGAGGGTTCACATTATAGTTCTCCTGCTTCTCAGAGGTTTCCAGTGACTAAATGAACCATTTTGCCTTGACAAAACTGAGATCAAAAGTCGGCAAAGCCTTTAATTTAGCACAAATCCTCAGTACAACCTGAATTAACCTGTTTGATGTTGTACTTGCCTTTTCATCTGGAGTCTGTTAATCTGTCTGTAGCGGGTTAGGCAGACCACCTCCTGTTAATGGTCAACCCTGCATCCCCCCCGAGTCTTTGAAGAACATCTTCATGGTCACAGAGCTGCTTCTTCCAGAAATCTGTGGATTACTGGGTAATTGAGGTAGGTTG
>JAZGTI010001448.1:7419-44509 GCA_036877585.1 Botia kubotai
ATAAAAAATAAAAAATACATAATTGCATACTGATGCATGTTTTGATAGGTGATTAATCATTTGTACTGAAATACATTAAGCTATCACATTTAGCTATTCATTTACACATATTTGGTACTGCAAGTGTAAGAAATGATATCTAATCATTTTATATAATAAATGTATTGCATAAATTTTAGGTAACCTATAGAGTACAATAAATAATTTAGGGAAGTTTGTCACTCTCCTCCGTTGCATAAAATTAAGGTCTACCTCAAGGGTAAGCTTTCAAGAAAATACTGATTCGAATTGCTGTAAAATTACAACTTGTTGTTGAATCGCCTTGGAAAACCAATGAATCGTGAATCGAACCGATTCGCTGCCAAGCTAAAGATTCACACGAGTACTGTTGCCAAATTAATGTACGTAACCGATATGAATTAATGAAGTACGTCGAGGAATTAACATTATTACTTGCAATTCACAAAACAACACCTTTATAAAAACGTATAGATCAGTCCACACAGACCTGTTCAGTTGTAGGCCTTCTGTACGTACTGTAGTGAAACAAGGGCTCATCTAAAACGCCTCCGCATCGACAGAACGGCAGTAAATTCGCTAAATGACAGATCGCATAAAATATCGCGCAAAATATCGTAATCACGCCCAATGTGCGCCAGGATTCCTCTATAAGCGTTTTTGCTGCTGACTGTTTGCACTTGATCCAGCGTACAGCCACGCTTAAAATTTAAATGGCTATTGGTTGTGAAAGATGGTAAATGTTATCCAGACACTAAGAACATCTGTTTACTTTATATGGAATCTTTTCCTTGGAAATGTAACAAACGGGAAGAATAGCGATTTGTGTACGAGGGCAACAAATCATGGGCATGGCCAATTGGTCCGGATGTTATCGCTTATTGGTCAGGCTAGGCGGGACTAACTAATACTTTTTATTCCAATCCTTAATTGTGTATTTTCATTCAATGGCTATTATGGTTTAATTTTTAATGTCATAATTCAGATTTAAATAATTGTCAAGATCACTTCTAAAGAGGTACGTTTACACGCCTGTCACGTGAAGCATGTTACTTTTCTCAGCGCTCATCAGTATGGGCAGCTCATTTGTTGTTTGTGGTTACTCAATAAGGTTTAAAAATCATTTTATAGAAATTAGGCAGGAAATTTAAGGTTGTAAGTCATTTATCAATATTTGGAATATTCGGGTATATTTTAGTGTACATGTATTTGCAGAAAGACAAAGACGTCCTAAGATTTTAATGTGATATTGGGAGCGCAATAGTCGGTTTCTGAGCCTTCATTCGCCCCCTTTTGGTAGAGACAAGGAACGTCTCAACAAACCCATCCATTAGCTTTTCCTCTCAATAGTATTTCTACTCCGGCTTCTAGTCGAAAGACGTCGAGAATTGATACTCATTATTGCCACCTGCTGTATCGGTGCAAGTGCGATCATATCAGAAATCAGAATATGCACACGTTAGGTTAGGTTTCTATGCTTTGTGGTGACTTTCCATAGACATACATGACTTTTATACTCCCTAACCCTCACCTTCATAGAAACCTTTTTGAATTTTTACATTTTCCAAAAAGCAACATTTGGTATGTTTAGTATGTACCGCAATGTCCCCACAATGTAGGTGGTGACTGTTACCGCAACAAGATCACACACACACACCTGTTTGTTGGACTGTGTTAGTGAGGTCCAACTTAGAGAGATTTCCATACCCATTACCTTATCCCAGGCCAAACCCTATTCAATTTAAAGATAAACATCATCTGAACGATTAGCTCTTTTATTCAGTAAGGACCAGTAAAATGTCCTGACAAGTTTGTTGTTGTGTCATTTCCCTGTTACTAAGGACATTTGGCTCTCACATATATAGCGAAACCTGTACACACATGTACACGTTATGTACAAATTTGTGCATAAGGTGTACCTTACAAGGATTATCATCTGTATGGTAATTATAAGCATAATCATAAATTTAAGTGAGTTAACGGAGTTGAATTGTATCATCAGCACCTTTGGTCAGTTCAACTTCAGGTCCTGGACGATCTGAAGTGATAGAAAAACCTTGCACTTTACCGCTAAGTATTGTGTATTAACCTTATAAACTATCATATCTTCTACTTCCAATTAAAAGCTGGGCAGGTAACAGTTCCACTATATCTAATGGTGTATTTTAATACCCAAGAAAAACATCAGACTTTCCTGTGCCTTTATACTATTAAAGAAATATGGAAGGGAAAATACTTGTGTAAATTTAAGTAAAATGAAATAGTAAATATACAGCATCACATAAAATAACCTATTAGAGCATATTAGGGCATAGCTTACATTTCACTATAGGTTACTAGAATTATCTGAGCATCTCTTAACACTGGCCACACTGTGCTCTTTTTTGCCTAGCAACATTTTTGTGCCTTTTTAAAGCACAAGTGTTTTAAAAGCACTGCTTAATGGCTAACCAAAAAAAGCATAACGCTGGAACCCTAGACTTACGGTCTACCAGGCTGCTGATCATATGAACCAAAACGTTATGTAAATAGAAAGTTTAATTTTAAAAGAAATAAAGCTAAATTGTATAAAAAAACATTTTAAACAACAACAAATATTTTAAGCACAATATTCATATGATATCACACAGAAAACAGGCGATTGTTTTCTCAACTGATAAAACTTCAGATATTTTTCTTTATTTCAGACAAATCAACAGCAGAGACTTTTTAGCAGCTATTAATACAATTAAGAAATAGTGGAAGACAAACACGTTAATAACGACAATATTAACGACAATTATGTGAGTGAAACACAATTTCAATTAGGGTTGTAAGCATCTTTTACTTGTCACTCGTGTCACTTAAGATAAAGCTCAAGCTTAGCCCTCAGAGAACTGCCTGAAGAGAAATTCAGATCTCTTGTTACTGAAACTTGGAACAAAATGAATCTGCAGGATTTCAGAGAAGCCTTCAGACAGACTGGGCGCCACAAACTTGTTCCTGTTGAAATGAAGAGAGAAGGTTACACTGGGGGTCTGATCATTCACCACACTGAGCACTCTACTAAACCTCTCCTTTTGACAGAAAATGATTTTTTGTTGTAAACTATTCCTTTAACATATTCCTCTGGAGTAAGTTTAGCTTACTGTCATTTACTTACTTGTAGCTGTGGAAAACCATGTCATTTACATGAACATGCTTGCCGGTAGAAGGAACCATCTCACGGAACTAAAGACAGCAAAAATAAGATCAGATGAATCCACAACTGCGCAGTTCTACATAATGTAGCAAATGAATTTTTCCCTGTGTTGATGTATTTCTAATTTAAACAATAAGTCTGGGCAGAACACATCAGGGTTTTGTTTGACAAAACAACTGGTTTTAGTTAAATTATAGTTGCTAAACTACTAATTTTACTTATTTTGTAAATGTAGCTGTTAAATGTTAATTAAAAGTTTTTGGTAGATGTGAAGAACACTTTGGATGGCACAATAATGCTTAGAGATGATGGTCCAGTTCTCAGAAAATGTTGCCAGACCTCTGTCACAAACCTCAAAGATACCACACATGCACTAACAGCAAAACAAATCCTTACTGTAACTTACTGTAATCCTTACTGTAATCCTTACTGTAATGTGGTCTTTAAATATGACAGTAAGATGAATGACAGGAAAGACAGTTACTGTACCCTATTGTTATGCTTAGCATGCTCCAGACTTGTTGTGAAATTGAAGCATCTGCAGGGAACTCCAGCCTTTTGACTGACATCCAGATATCTGTGACGTAAGAATGAGAGAGGACGCTAAACTGTGTACTGTTTCAGCTGAAACGTATGAGTTCAAATGATGCATGAGCCTCTGCTTTGGAAAGAGGGCTTGGTACCTTTTCCTAGACTCTAGATCAGGATTAGTGTTGTCCACTACTACACTTCGACCTTCCTTTAGAGCACGCTCACATGCTGCCACACACTGCTGCCAGGAGCCAAGTGTGTCCTGCAGATAACACACATATTGTATTGTATTGTAATATGTATATATATTGTTATATAATAATGTTTTACAAACTCACCCTGTTCACATAAGTATGTCCCTTTGGAATTATATGTGTTTGGAAAAAGGTTGATTTGCCCGCTGAAAAGAGGGGAATGAGGAAAAATTGTGTAAGATCATGAGAACTTTTCACCTGGAAGGAATTCAAGGAAAAAAACTTTGATACACATCAAAAATAAAGACTTACATCCGGGAAATCCCACTGCAACAATGACTTCCTGTTGGGCAGATGTGAGGGAGGCATCAGGAGGATCATACAGACGCATCTTAGAGTCCAATTTCCTCTGGAAAACGGGATACAAAAATACATTTATATATATGTGTGTGTGTGTGTGTGTGTATACACACAAAACACACACAAAACACACACACACATAATATATAATAATATTCACACATGAAGACAGATGTTGTAACAAAAACAAAATGTGAGGTAAAGTTTACAGGGTCAAAAGTTGGCATGTTGAACGAAGCAGATTTCCAGCCCAAGAAGAATTCCTCAGGGGTGTGAAACTGAAGACCAATATTAAGGGCAAACTGCAAGTACAGACAGAAGAACACTCACACACACAAAATCTGATCAAATTGTTGTTATATGTTGTTATACTTGTTGTTATAAAAAGAAAAAATAGGTGCCCCCTTGTGGCCAAAATTATTGCTATTAAAAGAGTCAACTTCTTCTAACTAACAGTCATTCAATCTGCTATGTGTGATTCGGACAGTCGATTTGATTACCAATCTGTCACTGCAGGAAAAGTCTTTCTTCTTTTTTCCTGGGGCCCAGTTTGCAGGACGACCTGCTGCATCTGGAAAAATAAGGGAAAACCATCACTGATATAAACCTGCTATGGACCTTATTACATTATTACACTGTTATGACAAACATTAAACTATGGAACAAATCAAAACCAACACCACACTGAATTAGCTCACCCCCAACATAGAAGCTCTGTGACATGTCAATAGCGACCTCACCATTCGCCTGCAAGAACACAACAGCATCTTAATATATATAATTTAACTAAATATGTTGCGCTTGTTGTACGTAACCACGATTACGAGAATTTAGCGATTCACCTTCTTGCACAAATGTTCCCACATTCCAACTACAGGCTTTCTGTAAATACCTGGTGCTGTGGCAACAAAAACCTGTACAAGAACACAATGCTTTCATATTCTTAAGTAAATAAACCTTTTGAAAAATGACTCATCACACATTGCTTTGGATATAATACAGAAAAGGGCCAGCCTTATTATAAGTCTATGTGACAAAGTAAATTGCCATCAAAATATTGTGCTTAAATGTGAATAACCTGGACCGGCAGTTGCAGTGTTTGCAGGATATCCTCAACTTTTGACTTAAAAGCCTCAGGTTGTAATTTGCCTCGAGAAATGCCCATTTGATTGGTGAAAAATACCACCTGAAACAGACACATACAAGCAACAACAACTGGACAGTTACTGCCAATTCAGACAGAATATTCATTATAGAATTTGACTGCAAAATGCCACAACTGACCAATCAGAATGAAGTATTCTAAAGAGCCATATACAACATGTAACTTCAGCAGATATTAAGAAAACTGAAGGGAGAGTTGATTTAGAGGCACCTTAAATCCTTTCTTTAACAGACTCGCCAGCCTTGGCTGTATCTCTGGGAAGAGAATCCTGGACAAGAACAAAGAGTAAATTATAACGGGAGACAACAAACAACAGACAATCACATGTAGCACAGGCCTTAGTCAGACTCACTTCCAGTCATCTGGACCTGTAGGAAACACCCTCCCAGATTTAGTGGTGATAATACATCCATCAATGTCAAACCCTGCAATCTGAATTATACATAAAATAGCATTAAATAGAAGTGTACATAGAATATAAATTTAAACAGCAACTCAATCCACACAATAAGCTTTATTAAACAAGATCTGGACTTACTTTCGAGCTATCTGAAACCCCTGCAGCAGTGAAGAGCATAAGGGTTCCAATTTGTTGCCAGTGACTCTGAGAACAGGTAGAGGATGGAGCATTGGATTCTGTTGATGGGGAGTCCAATGTTGTGCTGCTTGCTTTCTGGGCTAATGCTTGCAGCTGCGTAAGCTTCTCCTCAGCTGAGGTCTCCTCCTCTTCATTATCACTGCCACGCCCTCGTTTCGTAGGAACATCATCATCTGGGCTATGTGGCCGTTTTTTTACCTGGTCAAAACAAACAAGAAGGTGTTGGTTTAAACTCTATGACATCATCAAAATTTATATAAATTCAGCTCCAATATCAAAAATAAAACTTTTCCTTTTTTGGAAATGCAGTCAAATTTTCAATGCTACACTTAGAATTAAATAGCATTATTAAGTGAAACTTAGTTATGGGACAAAATTATGTTCATTATGCAGAAATACAATTTTATTAGTATAAACATTGCTAAATGATTAAACAATTGCAATAAAATAACGCACACTACTACTACCACTACTACTACTATATATATATATATATATATATATATAAAGTTTGTATTTTTTATATAGATTCCATTTGTACAATTTCACTGTGGTGCATTGTGGTACCGCCATGCGGCAATATTTATTTTGTTCTGTTTAACTATGGCAGATAAAGTAAACAACAACATATATGTTGGAATGACATAAGGGTGAGTAAATAATGGAAAATTTTCATTTCTTGGTAAACTATCCCTTTAATATATGTCGACACTGTATCAACTGAGGGCTGACAACCTACATAAAAAAGGTTCAAATAAATTACATGCAATGTCATGTAGTGATTTTTCCTAGTTCCTCATCTAACAGTGCAAATAACATACAGAACCAACAATAGACAAAAGCTGTAAACAGCATAAAAATTAAATGTAAGAGTTCTAAAGAATAATATAGTATAAACATAAAATTATGTTTCATGTATACATATGAAATGTTTATAAAATAATTATTTTTCAAAATTCTTAAACAGTTCCATATAACCCGGGTAATTCACCTTTTTAGAGGACTGAGTAAAGTAATCCTGGATGTTTTTCCTTGACCTCCGCGTCTCCATTGTTTCCTCACTGTCCCTGCTTTTATCTGCTGCTTGCCTCTTTTCCTTCTCGTGGGAACGATTTGAGTTGCTATTTGAAATCTTAGCAAACTCCACAGTGAATGAGTGGGACTGGTTAACTAGAAACAGAGTGCAACCAGAAGACAAACAAGCAGACTCGCCCCGACCCAAACACTGACCATCTATGGAAGATGGGTTGGGCCCAAGCTGTGGAAAAAAAACAGACAGTTTGCATTTTTATATATACTTTGCATATGTGCACTTTAATAAAACTTATGTAAAGGGTTAGTTTTTTGTTTGAAATTACAATTCATCATATTTACCTGGGTTACCAGAACTTCCTGTTTTGCATAGTTGGCCACAAGTTTCACTGTCGATCAAAAGATTTCCGTTACTTCTTATAAATATGCACAAGCGCGACATGTACCACATTTTGACTTAATGAGATGGGTGGGATTAATGTGATTCGATAACTCACCCTGATGCCTTGAGCATTTTTTATCTGTAATTTTAAACTCAGGACCTCGACCAACTATTAATGCTCGACCATCAGCCAGCTCCACCCGAGCTCCAGAGACACTTACTAGTGTGCATTGCATCTTCAATCACAGGTAAGAACAGCTGGAAATGATGTTCATTTAATAAAATTAGCCATACATCTAGACTGTAACTTCGTTTTGGGACATTGTTTATACTGTTATGTGTAAAAATGATGAAAACGAGTCAGGCTTGTACAACAGTAATATTTATAGTCTGCGCACTCTGATTATCTCACCAGCAGACGTTTCCCAAATGCACACTTATGCCGAGACACGATAGTTTTATTAAATGCAGCATACATAAACAACAAAATCCCATGTCGATTGCACGAAAACTTACATTATTTTAACTTTTTCCGTTCTTGCTTCTCAGGTCCGACACGTACACATTTCCGATGTAAAACTGCATCAGTTGTTTAGTTCCGATGTCATTGGGACACTTCGTTCGTCTGTCCAACACTATAGTTACTGTGATATTTTTATAATAGCCCACCCGATCATAATTATAAGTGTGAAAGACCCATCATAAATTTTAAAAAATAATCCCTGAGTAACGTATCGGTTTGGTAGACCACGGAAATAAAACTTAATGTTTTAGTGTAGTTTTAAGTACTTAATCGGTTTCGATTTCTTTTATTACCAGAAAATCGGTTTAAACACACTAGAAATACAATGGTATTAGTATTACAATTTAATACCAGCACCATAAAATGATGCTGCCATGATACTTTATACGGGTTATACTTCCTGACAGCACGTAAAAATACCGCAGCACCTAATTTTAATCTTGCAATTTATTGCTTTGAATCATTAAAACCCAAACGCTTTATTCGTTTAAAATTTGTATAACAATCCTAGAAATCAATGCAATATGTGTCAGCCTGTTTAGTCTGTTATCTCCACCAAAAAACATGGTTACTAGACTTTCAGTATAAGAAAACCGCGGTTAATTTTTGGAAGGGCACCTCCCCGCTGGATTTGTGTTAAAGCTATTTGTCTCACTTTATTTTTGGAATGCACAAACAAAATGGAGAGGGTGTATTTGGGTGTGCTCCTTATGGGTGAGGCCTAGTATTATACAAAACGTTCTTGCAGTAGTTACACAGAGCTGAGAAGGAATGCTGCCTTTCTTTATATACAGTACAAAGGTGAGTCTGTGCTTGATTAATGAATGCTAATGAACTGAACTTTGAACAGCCTGATACACGTTACAGATTTGTTTAGTTTTAGAGTGATATATAGAAAGACAATATAAACTTTTATTTTTAAGTAGGATGTAGAAGATTTTTTATTTGTTCTTGAATATTTGGGCATATTGTTGAGCATGACTGTATATTTTTATACTGTAAATATAAAGAAAATATCATTTAATTATGATAAATTAAGTGTAGGTATAACTAAATTATATTCATCCTGTATATAATTTTCTGTCTTTGTGTAGGAACTCTGAAACCCAGTCAGGACCATTTAACTGCTTGAACACTTACACTGCTTGAGAACTCATTTAAGAGCAAAAAAGGCTTTTTGATTAACTAATCATTTGTAAGTTATCATGGCACGTGAAGAAGACTACTACACTATCATGTCTGGTCTGAGGGAGCTTGATTTACGAGGGAAAGCAGTGCCTAGTGATCTTGTGCTAATAGGTGACAATGCCTTTCCACTCGCCATGAATCCAAGAGGTCAGGTTCTGATGGCTGCATCCCGTTATGGTGAGGGTCGTGTGGTGGTGTTAGGACATGAGGAATACTTGACACGTTTCCCTGGCCTAATAGAGAATGCCCTTATGTGGCTCATGCCATGTACCGATGATGCCGGTGCCGGTGAAGTGGATGCCAAGGTGGGGATTCAGGGGAGTTTAGGTCTAGTAGCTAACAACTTGTGCTACTCGGCTATGACCACAGAGCTTGGAGATTTTCGTGAAGGGTTGGCTATATATATTACCGATGCTTACAGCATTGATGCTTGTGCAAAGGATTTGATTGTTTTCCTCAAAGCAGGGGGTGGTTTGATTATTGCTGGCGAAGCATGGAGTTGGGCTGAGGCTCATCCACAGGAGAACACTTTTCGGAATTTCCCCGGAAACAAAGTGTGCAGTGTCGCAGGGATTTACTTTTCGGAACAACAAGGAGAAATTGATGTATTTCCTGTGCCTTTGAACATTCCCTCCAGTTGGCTTGCTGTATCGTAAGTTCAGCAGACATTTTAGCTTTTTACATATGCATTTTCGAAGACACATTTCTCAGACTGTTAATAACCACTTTATTGTTGTTTTTCAGAATAGGCAAGGATTTTAAAAATGACCTAGAATTCCTGCTAAAAGATGTAAGTCAGTTTGACATCCAAGGTGGGGCTGTACCATCTGAGGTGATGGTGCATGGACCATTAGCATTTCCTATTGGAGTTACTCCAGATGGAAAAGCATTTATTGCTGGAGCCTATTTTGGACAAGGACGGGTAATTGTAATAACCCATGAAGGCTACATGGGTCGTGAATCTCTGTCCACTTTCCTGATTAATGCTGTCCAGTGGCTTGATGAGGGTCGTAAAGGTGTTATTGGGATTACACCCAACCTTGGAGGAGCCCACAAGATACTGAGCAAATCTGGTCTAGATTGCCAGTTAACTAACTTCAGAGAAGATCTTAGTGTCCATGTCTGCACTTCCTACAGTGATGCCCTGTGTAAGCAGATCCAAGAGTTTGTTGCAGAAGGTAGTGGGCTTCTAATTGGAGGTCATGCCTGGCATTGGGCCTACAAACATCCTGGCTGCAATGTAATGACCGATTACCCAGGAAATCGTATTCTTAATAAGATGGGACTGTGCATTTTGAGCAGCACATTAAAAGGAGGATTATACAAAGCCTCAGAAATAAAGCACAGCTGTAAAGAGATGTACCACTTTCGTAATGCGCTAAAGGACTTTGGGGAGCATGTAACCAAGGGGCACAAACTTTCTTCTAACATACAGGGCTGCCTGAAGCAGCTTGGCAATGATTGTGCCAGTTATCTTCAAATGCGTACACATGACTGTGCCTCCTACAATTCAATGGTAACGGTCTTTACCAGCATGGTGAAAGAGGCTGGTGTTCCACAGGTGTGTAGTAAGTGTCCTGTTCAAAATCCCAAAGACCACCTGATGCTTCAGATTGGGACTGAAGTGTACAAAGTGTCACCTGACCCCGATGCCCTCTTGCCTTACATCATCAAGAACAGACCTGACCTGCCCACTGTGTCTAATGCAAGAATTCGTATCAACGCAAACACTGGTGGTATGAATGTTTTCCTTTCAAATGTTGGGGAAATTCCTTTTCAAGTTAGCAAGTAGTAGAAATAGATCTGATATGCTCAAGAATGCATATATGGTTTAACGGCATATTCCCTAAACATTACATCACTTTTTTAGACTCTGAGGAATGGATCAGCACAGGCTTGTATCTTTCTTCCGGCATGAAAACATACATGGCAATACCTCCAGAGCTTGTTGGGAAAAAATGGCAGGTGATTGAGTTTATACCTTTAAGTACATTATTCCAAGAGTTTATACCTTCAAGTACATTATTTCAGTAGTAGTTGTGCCATATGTGGCTATTTTTTGTTAATTTGTTACACTATACACAATCTTATTGCACATGAATACGGTGTGACAACATACTATTAACATGATAATAACATGATATGTGACTGTCTGCAGGTCCAGATTGGTTGCCAGACAGATAACATTGGCAATGCAAACATTCTGAAACGGGCTCCTGTGGTCTGTGAGCGATTCCCTGTGGACCAAGAAATGGTCGAGGTCTGGAATCTATGGGGAGGACTTATCTACCTAGTAGCACCTCCTAAAAGTAAAGTGGATGGGGTGGAAATTGTGGTGCAGGTCGCAATACAGGCTCCATACTTCAAATCTGGTAAGAATGCTGAATGTTGGTTTTTTTAATGAACACCACACTGAGGTTTTGAAACTTTTATATTTAGAAGATTTAGAAGAAATTTAAGCTTGTCACACAAATGGTCATAAAGGTGTGTGGTAAAATCTGGAATGCTTGATTTGTCCCTCAGGAGAGACCAGTGTAGCTGACTGGGTTGGTGGGATCCGACAGGCACCAGCCCCCTGGGCAGAGCTTGAATTTGAGAACATCATAATCACATTGGATTCAAATGCTATACGTAAACTGGATCGCCCTGATGAGGTGGCAGAACTTTGGGATTCCATAATGAGAGGAATAGCTGACCTGGCGGCAAAGCCTGCAAAGTTTCCCCGCAAGGAGCGATATGTTGCAGATGTTCAGATATCTTGCGGTATGGGCTGCTACTGAATATTCCCATATATTATCCCAATATTACTGAATACTGAACAGTAGCAGGTGCTACTGCTACTAAAAAATGAGAATTCTGTCATCATTTCATTTGTTATTCCCAACCCGTCCTGGCTTTCTTACTTTTTCAGAATTGAAAAGGAGATAATTTAATGATATCCAGTTGGATGTCATTAAATTGGTGGATTCCATATCAGCAGTACAGTATAAATCACTTCAAAGCTTGTTAATGGCAGTAAGAAAGTATATTCATCTTACTGATCATTTCTAATGTGATTATCAGATTATCTGCCATTTAAGCAATATAACAGTAAAATCCCCTTGACTATATTACTAGCATTGTTTATGCTACATCCGGAGGCACTATTAACTTTCCTGTTAACTGTTAACTTATCCTTGGCGCTGTGCTTCCGGATCTGCTGTACACAACACAGGGCTCAATTCAAGGTGACTTAAAGTGTTGTTGCAGCCATCACAATTTTATAGTGAAATATTGGATTGTGTTTTTATTAAAAAACACAGTACTTTAAGAGAATGATCAGTGAACTGCACACACGTTCTTGCCTTTTCACACGCTCATGAGTGTGTGATCTTAGCTGTATTGAATTTGCTTAACCATAACAGATAATTAAATTAAGATAATTAAATAATCTCCTTTTTGTTCCAAAGAATATAATTTGAATAGTTCTGGGTTAAATACATTCATTCTGTTCTGGTAATAACACTGGCACATTTACTGTTCCTGTCAGACAACTTACAGACCAGCCTCTACCCCTTCTTTTCACCCCCAGGCTTTATGCACGCTGGCTATCCCATAATGATGCACACCGACTCCGCCCCAAGACTAATGAACATAGCTGTGGCCCATAAAAGTGGTTTTTGGGGAGCTATTCATGAGCTGGGTCATAATCAACAGCGTGGAGTTTGGGAGTTCCCTCCACACACGACTGAGTGCACCTGCAACCTGTGGTCTGTGTATGTGCACGAGGAGGTGCTGGGTGTGAACAGGGCTAATGCTCACCCAGCCATGACCCTAGAAAAACGACAGGGTCGCGCCAGAGATTACGCCAAAGGTGGCAGGGATTTAAAAAACTGGAGTATGTGGATAGCTTTGGAGACATATATGCAGGTAGGAACAGACTGCTTATAATGTTCATTTTTACTGTTTATTTAAACCTGTTTAACACGTTTTTAAACACTGAAAGTTTTAATCATTGCAGTCTGGTAGTGTATAATATCGGTTAAGTCTGTTTTTTTTTAAGTCAACCCAAAACAATAAGACATTTTTTTAAATGATTTGTTTTGGAAGTTAAAATATTTTAAATATGAAGGGAAACAGTAGAAAAAGGAAAAAAACAGTGAGTGATAATTGAAACTGAAAGGTCATAATTATATGTACATTTAATTCTTGCCCTAACATTTTTTTTAGCTTCAAGACAAATTTGGCTGGGATGCTTACAAGAAAGTTTTTGCTCTCTACCATGATATGACTGGAGTGCCGAATAACAATGAAGGCAAGATGAATCTGTACGCTGAGACCTTCTCCAAGGTGGTGAACATGAATCTGTCTTCCTTCTTCAAAGCCTGGGGTTGGCCAATCCAGTCCAGCACTGAAGAGAAGATCTCTCATCTACCTGAGTGGAGTGACCATCCTATGATGCAGTATGCATAAGATCATCTGAGATATCTTATAAATGTCAGTGTCAGTATTGATGCAACTAAGGTGTATGTTGATTTATGTTGATATGATTTCTTGTGGGTTATGAACTTATAATATATAAAGTTTAGTGTTTTAGTCAATACTTTGTGCTACTTCACTTTGCCAAGACAACAGCCCCTGAGTCTTCTCCTGTAAAGCACAATGAGGTTGGGGAATACATGGTAAGCGATCTGAGACCATTCCTCCATATCCATCTTTTCCTCTTGTCTCCATAGAGGGCACTTTTACGGCGAGCGACTTCCTGTAGGATGCTCCACACTTCTGTTGAGTATTTGTTATCAGTTAAAAAATGTTACCGATAAATAGTTAATGATCTGGAAGAATTAGTGCTGGCAAAGTCTGTCACAACAGATATAGAAAGATCATGTACTCAGACTTCTCGAACATGAATGTTACGACCACAAGTTAACAAGAAGAGCGTAATAAATGTGTTTTAAAGATAGCACTGTCATACCACTGGCCATTGTAATCTGCACCTTTCAAATAATCAGAACACCGTTTATTTACTTTATTGAAACTTATTGCATAGTACATCACCATTAACACACACAAACCTTTTTCAGGGCTAAATGATTTATTATCATTGAAATAAAATTGGTTTTGGTTAAATATTACAGGTGTACTGTATTAAAAAATTACACATTGAATCAAACAATATTTTAATGTATTTTTTGTATGTTTAGCCACATTAGCAGTGTAGCTGTGTTTATAAATACACACCTGTATGTGAAGACGATAACACCCATCATTCCTTCACGGCTTCATCAAGCTACTCCTGTTATTGTTTTGAATATGCAAACTTCTTTAAAGACCCATCATCATATTTAACCGTAGGCATGGGATGCTTTTCCATATGGCTACCTCTATGTGTGAGAGTGTTTATTGCCCAAAAGCTCTGACCATAGAACCTGATCCCATTTAACCTTCCTTTAGTGTCTCTGTCAAACTTAAGAGACTTTTCTTGAAACCCTTTCAAACAACTTGAGTGATCTAAGTGACTTTGGATTGTGATTTTGGACACTTTCTGACCTCAAGACCCATTTAACTTCTGTAATTTTTCAACTGAGATCCTTCAAGATCTTTTAGACACCCTCTTCACAGTGCGTTGAGACAATATAACATCCTATATAACATCATATATAACCTAGTTATTTAATGCTTCTGGTATTTTCTGATAGTCACTTCTCATTTTGTAAAGCTTAACAACCTTTTGCCGTATATTACAATGGACAGGATAAAGGAATATAACTGTGATGGCAACTACTGGAATTTGGCCTGTTACCTGTTGGTCTGTTTATATCCTTATGAAACAGGAAGTAAATGTTGATCAATTTACTGTTCCTAATCACCCAGTTGTGCAAGAAAAATGTGAAATATCAATGGAAATTTACTTAAAATATATTTTACTCATAAATATATACAGGTGACATTAATTGTGCCACACATACACAGTTCTGTGCAAAAGCCTTTGGCCACCACCAGCTTTCTTGTTTTTGCAACCTTTTAAAGAGCATGCATATTTTTTTTGTTAACAAAATGGCATCTTCAGGCAAAAGTCAGTATTTAGTGTGACCTTCCTTAGCCAATACTGGCCATTTTTGCCTTTAGAAGCTTTCTGTGTATGCAGCAATACTGCATACAAATTTCCTGTATTTTCTGGTTGTATTCTAATAAAGAGCCTGAGAAAAAAATATGTATGGTTATTATACTATTGCTTAAATAACATTGCTGAAATCTAATGGTGACTTAACACCTTTGCCCAGTATTGTATCTATATATACTATATATCTATATATATAAATATAAAAATATATATATTTTTCTAAGCTGATACTTTTGCAATTGTTTGATATCCATGAAAGCCTTTTTAAAAGCATTTAAATATTTTTAACAAAAGATCAAAAGGTTACTCAACAGACATTCTTCACAGTCCTCTTTTGCTCATATTTACCAGAAATGCCAACATTATAGACTGCACCATACATTTAAAATGACTTGAAAAAGACTTGTTATTAATTGTTGTCTTGTTAACTTATTTAAAATTTCCAGAAACATTTATTTGATTGCATTTATTTGATTAAACATGAATGAGTACAACCAGACATAAATCATTCAGAAATCATTACATCATTACAGAAGGGATGTGTTTAAAACATTACATAAGTACTTATAACAAAATACATTACATAAGCAAATGGTTGTCAATTTAATCATGGCATTGTTTTATAGCTGTTTTATATGTTATGATGATATATGACTTGAACAATTATGTCTTGTTAATGCTCAACAGACGTAAATTTCAGGCTTTGCAATAGCCACTCAACAGCTCATTTCCTGCTAGATAGGTGTGGTTCTTAAGAAAGGCAACCATTACATCTAGGGAATGTTGTATAACAACATTGTCCTCTGTGTTGGCCGCAGTTGCAGCACCACTTAAGATAGGGTGGCCATTTTGATCAACACAGCAATAAGCATTCCAGATGTAGTCTGGGATGTTCACTC
Organism: Botia kubotai; assembly: GCA_036877585.1. NCBI lineage: Eukaryota > Metazoa > Chordata > Actinopteri > Cypriniformes > Botiidae > Botia > Botia kubotai. The sequence goes on from JAZGTI010001448.1 coordinate 23,594, forward strand.
TATCGACATTGTTCTTTAGTAGACATTGATCCGTTTGTTAGTAGAATGGATGGCACCAACCAGCACATAAGTCTGATGACAGTTGAATTGTTTGAACCTTTTTGATATATCTGATTCATATGTCCTCCATGCACTAACACAACTGTCACCTAGTACGATGCAATAATAAATAAATATATAGAGAAGGAAAACATTTAAAAATTAAACTTTTATTTTCTGAATTATTTGATATCATCATCAGTAATGCCCACAAATAATGCCCCTTAGTGGACTTGACCCCATAATTACTGCTTGCAGCTATATTTATTATTATTATTATTATGCCCTAAAACTGTCTGGAAGTCAAAGACTGTAAGTGACAGAAAGACCAAACTTGGTAGGATGGTCAGAAATCTTACATGCTCCTCAAGTGCTTTCGCACATACCTATCAGACACTAGGTGACACTGTTATAAGCTCATTTACATTTTTGTCAATATCTACACAACTGTGTGGGCTAAAATCACAATCCTTGAATATTTCCTCTACAAATATGTTATTTTATTTTGCTTATTTTTTATTTCCAGAACTTTTCTGCCATTTTGAATTTTCTTAAAAATTTACCTTTCAAACTCCTCCTAAACTATTCCAAGACATCTGCCTCATTGCAAAACGTTATCAAAAGAATTTTGATCTGTCAAGAGTCATTGAGGGGTTCACCAGCTGTAGAAAAACAGAATAAATTCTTACATGACCTACTATGTTGCATTATCCATAGTCTTCAGTATTATAATAAAAAAACTATAAAAAATAATGTAAACTGTTTAATTAGGTTATTAAACCCTTTGATTTAACCACCTTATTTGGATTTGATATTTAATAACAGTTAAACATTACACGTTAACTATGTTAATTCTATAGTAAAGCATTTGTCTTTTAGAATCAACTCATTTATGTGATTACACAGTAAATGTTAAATCTCACAAAGGCACAACAGATCAATCCATATGTCTACCTTTTATGTCACTGTTATAGTGCTGGTTATGGTTTAAACTGGGTACGTCTGCTGCCGTCTGATTCCCAGTGTGATTGCTGCCGACTTGATTCAGCTCATCCCTTTACAAATACAGTAGATGAGGAAACAATATTTTACAGTGCTGTTTCTGAGCATTTTCCTTAAATAATTTTGCAACAAATGAGGACAATGCAGACAGTCAACAGGGGCTGCAGAGGAAGATTGAGATTAAGTTAACTTTAATTAACTTTAGTTAACTTTAACTTAATCTTAACTTTATAAACATTAAGTCATTTTTAACCATTTATTAATTTTCAGAACCCTGGAGTGCATTGATAGTTCATACATTTGGGCAATCTCAATGTTTTTATAAATGCCTTTATATAACATTTTAGAAAAATGTCTGCACTGATTATGAAACATTGCATTTTTTTAAGATGGAAACTAGAAGAGACAGATTAAAGAGAAAGATTTTGGAACTCCTCAAGTAACTTGCAAGTTTATGTTTGCAAGTTTGTGTTAACAGAGATAGAGACCGAAAGCAAAAGTTATAGATTGCATTTTACCTGTTTCAAATGAATAGTTTTACATTAAATATGTGCCCAGCAACGTATTTCTGCTTGGCATGCATAATTACAGTTCATCCTGGTTCATGGCATTATTTTATTAGTGTTTCCATTTTCCATGTGTTTTTAAACTGTTTTCATTTACAACACTTGTCTAGGCTTGTTTTCATTCATTTATGCAGTCTTTTGTTTAACCAGATTGGAAACGCATTGTGATCCAAGAAATTACTTTTACAAGAGTGGCCTAGCCACAAGGGCAGCAACAAGTAAAGAAGACAACAACGTTACAACATCAAATTACAAATATGATTAATTACAAATTACAACACAAATTACCAATACATACACAGAATATTACCACATAATTATTTAAAAGCTCCTTAAAGCTGTTGATTGATGGAAGCAAAATGAGCTTTCCACAAAGCACTATTCTTTAAATAGGAACATTAGGGTACAATTGTTCATTTGAACATAGATTATGGTGTAAATTTCGTTTATATAAGCTAAGATGCAAATAAGGAGGGGTACTAGCACAGTACCAATTAAAACTTTTTTGCATAGCCAGAGAAGATAGCTTTGCCATATCATACAACATACATTGATGATAACTGTTACAAAACGTAAATTACTATGAAAGATATCAAGTTTTTTCAGTTATTGTACAAGAGCCTTTATAGAAAGCAGATCTCCATAACTGTCTATTAAACACAATGTCCAAATACTTATAACTTGAAACATATTCAGTATTTGTTACTTGGAAGCATGTGATGCAAGGGAGATTCACTGGTAATGCTTTGGAGTTTGAAAAAACATTAATTTAGTTTTATCTGTATTTAAGACCAATTTAAGTTCACACAAACTTGACTGTACCAAATCAAAAGCTGACTGTAAATATTAAAGAGCTTGAGAGGCAGATGATGCACAACAATAAATAATGGTGTCATATGCATAAAGATGATACTTAACATGTAAAATATTATCACAAACAGGCAAAACAGATGAGGTGCAAGTCCGAGTAGAAAGATAATTAGCCAACCATGTACCAGCTTTGTCTGAGAAACCAGCAGTATATTGCCTCTTTAAAACAATTCTATAATTAACTGTGTCAAAAGACTATAATAAATCAAAATCATTTATAATGTCACTAAAACTATGAGCTTTTCTATGAGCTTAGATAAAACACATAATTTAGATATTGGTCTGTAATTGTTTTGGTGTGATCAAGCCTCCTATTTAAAAAGATGAAAAACAAAGGCAGACTTCCAAATCTTAGGAATTTCATTTTGAGTAATAGAAAATATGCCAAGGGTTCAGTGATAAAATCAGCTGCTAGCTTTAATTATAATGGTTCAAGCTTATCCGGTCCTGCAGGTTTGCTTATATCCAGTTGCTATAGAGCTTTATGAATGACACAGAAAGCTGAGTAAACTAAATTTTATGTGTGCATAGCTTATATATAACATCACCTATCAATGACAGTTGCTGACAGAACGGTTAAAAGATTTAAAGATTAAAAGATTGAAAATCAGAATAAAGAACCTGAAGTTTTGAAAGATAAAAACCATGATGGTTAACTGATCAAACTTGTTGACCATGATGGTCTTACTGGTTAAGCTAGTAAAAATGCAGGTTATTGCCCATTTGGTATGGAACACAATGCTCTACCAGAACACTGTTGCCCTGAATGACTGTTAAAGTTTGGTAAAGCTTGTAAAAATATTTTTGTGTGGATTTAGAAAACATATAATAATAAACAATAAAAGTTTTTGAAATGCTTGTTGTTTCTGCATCGTCCCTTGTCAGGGTCTTAACTCACAGCTAACACCAGATGGCAGAATAGTGAAAGAATTCATTTAATATTGTAAAAAAATCTCTACAGACTTTACTCTACAGACATTCTTTTAAAATTATACAAAGCTAGAACTATTGAACTATATTTTTAAAATAATTACTTATTGTCCTAATCATTAAACTGTGGTTAAATGAGTTTGACTGAGATACAAAAAAATCTTGATTGTAATTGTCAAATATTTTGTGGGTCTTATGTATTAGCAGTAAAAGTAAAAACTAAATTCTATTTTAGCATAAGTATTGTTAGTTATATAATATATTTAGCTATATACAATGTATATATTTAGCTATATAGCCATGTACAAATCAGATTTTATTTCTATTGTACAGAAAACTATGCAAAGAAAATTATGCAAAATTATTTTTCCCTCTAAGCACCCAGCGAGGGGTGGGCTGGTTTTCTTCAATCACAAATATGTGTTTGTTGAGTTTATAAACAGTCTAACCAACATCACATAAGTTGTCTTAAGTTCAATATCACAGATATTACAACTGAAGTTTCATAAAGAACTATGAGATATAATAAGTCTGTTTTAAAGCTCCACATCATTTTCAAACCCTAGTTACACCTTTTTTTTACACACTGTTACAGCGTGAAGGTGTGGAACAGTCCAAATCCACAGATCCTCTGTCCACTTTTTCTTCTGTGTCCTTTAAGTCAATGCATTTCAGATTTATTCATACATTTCCAATATATTTATGCATGAGCTCTCTACCCACAACACCCCCCACACACACCCCATCCCATTACTGTAATCCATCACCCCAGCCTAGCATCAACCACCATGCAAGCAGCCCCGTGAGTTGCCATGGCAACCAACTCAGGCCTCAGCCATGATCTTATTGGAAGGAAAGCTCAGGCAGCAGTCTGAGGCTGTCTGGTGAATGTGGTAATTGGCTTGGAGTCTCCAATCACCCCCAAACCCCCCCAAAAAATACACACATGTACACACACACACACACAGACTCACACATCATTCCGAGACACAAAACATAATTTTATTTTATTAACATAACATGATTAAGATTTTACAGCAGAACACATTTTTATTAAAGATTGAATGTTACAGACAATATTGTGATCATGCTGCAAAGGGTTAATATTTTAAGATGAGGAGCTAGTATATTGAGATGTTAGGCATATTTGGTTTGGTTTGCTCGGGATTTGAGTTCAGTTTTTAGTAGTTTGTGGTAATAAAAGGAAAATGAGCATTCGTGCACACAAAAACACAGCTGGAAAAGAATATATTTACCTTATTACCTTATTATTGTGGCTTTTTTGTATCAACTGTGGATTAGAACTACACAGCGATGAAACAAATAATTAAAATAGAGTAAATATAGTGCTGCACAAATAGACCATTTACTGGTTTGTTAAATGTTTCAGAAGCTGCAAATATCTGTTTTACAATCACCCTTCCAATTAAAAGCACGGCTTTACAGTACAATATGTCTCCAAGATTGTATGTAATGTTCTAGCTGTAGTAGAGAGGAAACAGAGGCTTATCTCACAAAACAGTGCAGAATGGTTACCCTTGAATACGAACAAGCAGCATCTGTTGACAAATGTGTTAGTTAACATTAAAGATATTTATAATGTCTACTTATAATGTTAGTCAAGTCATACAAATGAGTAAGTTTAAATAGACTGGCTAATGAGGTTCAGGTTCACCAAACAGGAAGTTCGTCAGTCCCAGGTATGGGGCTTGTCCCAAACTGAATCAGTATTCAGGCGACGGTTTCCTCTGGTGGCACAGAGGAGGCGGCGCAGGAGTATCCTCCGTAACAGAGCCCCCCCCCGCGAGCGGCTCCTGACACATGGAGGAACAAGGCGCCAGGGTCTTCCTCTGGGTCTAGGGGCCAGCTACTCTGGATGAGCTCTGTGGAACTCCTACAACAGCATTGGATCTAGGATGTCTCCTGCATTGACCCATGAGCGCTCCTCCGTACCCCTCCCAGTCGACCAGATACTGAGATGCAGAGGTTCTTGCATGGGAGCCGGAGTCGTAAATCCCTGGTGGAAAGCCAGATGTCTGGCGATGAATAGTCTGGCCAGTCTGGCATTGAACAGCATGCAGTCTAAGCTCTCTCCCAAACCTCATCGCTGCGCTGGAGCCAGTCAGTGATAGCGGGCAGTTCTGTGGGCTCACCGGACCAAGGGAATAAGGGTGACTGGAATACAAGGACGCACTTGAAAGGGGTCATTCCTGTAGCTGGTTTGACAAGTGAGTTCTGGGCATATTCGGCCCGCATGAGGTACCTGCTCCAGTCGGATTGGCGCTGGTTACAATAAGAGCATAAGAATCTGATGATCTCTTGATTGGGACGCTCCTTTTGTCCGTTGGACTGAGGATGATATCCAGATGTCAAACTTATGTTCACCCCTAGATGCCAATACATGAGAGGTGAATTGGGTCCCCTATCAGACACAATGTCGTCAGGCAAACCATAAAATCTGAACACAAAATTGCATAAAATTTTAGTAGTCTCTTGGGCAGTGGGGAGTTTGGGCAAAGGAACTAGACGGCATGACTTGGAGTATCTATTGATCATTGTGAGGATTTTGGTGTTACCAAGAGAGTTTGGGAGATCAGTCATGAAGTCTATGGCTATGTGTGACCACAGGCGTTGGGGTGTGGGTCGGGGTTGAAGGAGTCCAGCGGGTGCTTGTTTGGAGTGTTTGATAGTTTGACATGTAGAACAGTTCTGGATGAAGTGGATGGTGTCTGTAGTAATGGTGGGCCACCAGTAACGGTTCCTTAGGATGTTCGCTGTAGCATTCATACTGGGGTGAGCAGAACTAGGTGTCTCATGAACCAGGGTGAGCAGACGTTTCCTAAACGATTTGTAGACAAAGAGGAGATTTTCTGGACATTCCGGGCGTGGTGGGCTCTGATTGTTAGAGTTCTGAATCTAGGTATGGATATCACACTGTACAGGGGCGACTAGAAGGGTTTCAGGAATAATGTTCTCTGGGTTTAGTGGGTTTATGAAGTTCTTTAAATTGCAGAGAGAGGGCATCGGCTTTTGTGTTCCTGGTACCTGGGCGATAAGTTACGGTGAAATTGAAACGTGTAAAGAATAATGACCATCTAGCTTGTCTTGGGTTTAAAAGCTATACTAGGATATATTCCAGGTTCTTATGATCTGTAATAACAGTAAAAGGGTGTACTGCCCCCTCCAGCCAATGACGCCATTCTTCTAAAGCTGGCTTTATAGCTAGCAGTTCTCGATCATCAACGATTTCATGATAGCCTTTTAGTTGCTCTTTTCGTAAGGGATGTTAACGGAGCTGCTACAGTGCTAAAGTTTCTAATAAAACAATGGTAAAGATTGGCAAAGCCCAGAAAACGCTGAAGCTCTTTGATCGTTTACGGTTAAGGCCACACAGTCACTGCCTTAACCTTTTGATCATCCATTGCAACACCTGTTGCGCACAAGCACGAGCACGATTCTAACGCGCTCAACATGCTCCTCGAACGTTTGATAAATCAGGATATCGTCTATATAGACGATCACCCATTTTTCTAGCATGTTGCAGAGGACATCATTCATAAATGACTGGAAGACTGCGGGACTATTGGCTAAACCAAAGTGCATGACAAGATATTCATAATGACCACTTGAAGTGGACGGTCGAATAAAGGTTGAGATAGTGGAAAATGCGCCCCCTAGGAGGGGTTGCACCTGGGATCAAATTGATTGCACAGTCCACCAAACGATGAGAAGGTAGTAGACACTTTTTTTTTTACTAAAAGCTTCTCTTAGATCTGTGTATTTGAAAGGGATGACAAATTCAGAGTTTTTAGTTTCCTCGATTTCCCTTTGAGGTTTGGGTTTGGGTTCTTGATTAGATTAGACAAACAACTACTGTGACAACTATTCCCCCAACGGATTATTTGACCTTTGGTCCAGGAAATAACAGGATCATGGAAGCACAATCTGGGCATACCCAAAACTATGGTATGATTTGGTGAGGAGATGGCATATAGTTGAATAAACGCTGAGTGGAGCGCGCTCATATGGAGCTGTAACTTCCCTGTTTGATACTCCACTCTTCCCACTCCCAGCGGTCGACCGTCTAGCGCCTCCACCGCTAAAGAAGAATCACAAGAAGTTAATGTTATGCCATTGTCTCTAGCAAATTCATTAGAGATAAAGTTAGCTGCCGCTCCTGAATCTATGAGAGCGGATGTCATTACTACTTTATCTAGAAAGGTTAACATAACAGGCATACGGATTACGTTATTTTGAACATTCAATACTGTGGCAACACTCACCAGCAGATGACTAGAGGTAGGTCTTACAGGGCAATTAGACGTTTGATGGCCTGGCTGTCCGCAGTACAGGCATAGATGAGAGCGCAGAAGATATTCACGCGGTTGATAAATGAGAGTAATTTACTTGCATGGGTTCTGGAGCCGTGATAGAGTTCGAGGTAGAGAGGGGCTGAAACTGAACAGGACGATGAGAACAAAGTAGATGATTCACTTGAATTGAAAGTTCAATGTACTCACATAGGTTCCGTCCTTCATTACGACAGGCCAATTCCGACTGGAGCTCTGGGTTTAATCCTTTGCGATATAGCAGTTTAAGGGTATCCTCAATCCATTCCATCTGCGCCGCTAGTGTGCGGAACGTTAAAGCATACTCAGCTGCTGGCTGTCTCCCCTGAGTGAGTGAGAGTAGCTGTTCTCCTGGACTCTTCCCCTCAGACAGGTGCTTGAAAACTTCCTTGAATTAACAAAGAAAAGAACTTGAAGGTGGGAAAAACTGATCCGTCCACCTTCCATACTGCCGTTGCCCAATCTACGGTCTTTTCCGGTAAAAAACAAGCAGACAAAAGCGATACGACTATTCTTTGTTGGGTATAGAGCAGGCTGTTGATTAATGAACAGGGAGCATTGGAAAAGGAAGCCTCTGCATTTTGCATACTTCTCTGGGAAAGCGAGTCGTGGATTAATAGTAGGCGGTACTATAGGAAGCAGATGGCTAGGTGTCCGAGGAGCTGCAGCTGAAGATACCGGAGGTGTGAGGTGCCCCCCTGGAGAGTCTTCACTAACTCCTCTGTCAGGCGACGGTTCCCTCTGGTGGCACGGAGCAGGTGGCGTGGGAGTTTCCTCCGTAACAGCACTGTTGCATCCAATGTAGGTTGTGCTGCCCTATCCTCCATGGTGTCCCATTGTATAAGTTAAGATAAAGACATTTGTATAGCTTAAAATTAACCTTTTGGTCTTTAAAGTTTAAAATTGTTGAGAATTGTTTACGTTTTACTGTATGTTTTCATAGTACAGTAATTTAGACAGAGGATGTATTTTTGGGTTTCCCCCAAAAATTCTGTCATTAAATCATTGATTCACGCACACGCTGTTCTGAACCCCTTTAATTTACCTTTTTCCAAAATTGACAGTGCAAATTGACAATGTTGCTGGTTACTCTTTTCCATAATGTATATAAATGTATACTGTAATAACAAATACCCTCGATACAACTTATGCGCTTTTGAACTGGTTGAGAAACTCTGAAATTCATTGAACTTTCCTTATCAGTTTCACAAGAAATAAAAATAGCACAAATTAAGATAATATGAATTATTTAGGATAAATTAATAATGACAACATGTCCATTATCCGAACTAAGTGAAAAACAGTGACATGCTCTATACTGAAAGATATTTTGGTGCTGCTTCACAGGAAACATCACAAACGACAAAATCAGATAATGGTATTTTTTTTATTATTTTCTGCTTGTCAAAATGGACAGAAATAAAACAAAGGACATTCTTTAAAAAATGAATCGTGAGCAGCATCAATATCAGCCACTCAGGTCCATGTACGAGCACCCATTTCAAGTTCAAAGAAAACAAATGTACAACTCAGTCCTGAGTCAAAACACACTTCGTTTCTCTATACATCTGTTTTATTATTTAATGGACAGCTACAAGAATGGAAAACACACATCCTCTCACACAAGAGCATCTTTTTGTGTTGTTATTGAGGGGATAAAAAAATTGCAAGCAAAAATCACAGCACGACAATATACAGGTAGAGAAGACCCTGCAAACTGAGCGAGACATTAAAGACAAGGGGACAAAAGTCTTGTTAGAGGATTCTAACAGTGGTCTTCACAGACATAAAAATATAGTCGTTCACCATAAAAAAATCTGGTTAAAATCTATGCATGACGAAAACACACAAGTTTGTAAACTTGTGCTTCCATCTTTGACTCTCATTACTAAGAAACCAATTGAAAAACATCATTATGACTTCACCCCTTGCCAATGAAGGCCAGTGGACAAACAAACCAATCACAGCCCCTCTCTTGAACTGGGGGAACATTATTACAGCATAACAATCATTTTACGTTCTTAAATGGTTCCAACAAAAAATTTTAGCAAGGCAGAAAAATCTAAATAGATTTTCTTCTTAATACTGAAGGTGAAATGTGTCATTTCAATAAGACGAGACACTGAATGAAACTGCAAAAATAATTTCCCAAACACTCCTACCATCCCATCTGTCTTCCCTCTTCTCTTTCGTTGGTCAATCAAAAACATATAGTCCCGCCCCAAACTTTTGCCATTGGTTGAGCTCATGTTGCAAAGCCACAGCGTTCTGGCGTGTGAAAGTCAATGGCTTATTTACAGCTGTATCTGCACGTTAAACAGGGATAGCAGAAAAATTCTAACAAAAAATTACACACTTCACCTTTAAGAAATTTTCCTCTTTTTCCAGATTTTCTCTGTTTGAGATTAACCCAAGAAGAGCAGAATCAACACATTTCATGTGTAACTGTTGTGCAGTTATGCAGACTTCAGCGCAAGCAAAATGTGCCTAATTTTGACTCCTATTTAATTACTTTCATTTTATCATCAAAATGCTTTAGTAGTGCCCTCATCCAAAATCACACAGTCTGTGCAAAATTCTAGTTGGCTTAACTGAGAGGTTTAATTATCAAAATGTGAAATCAAGACTATTTCTACTGAAGACAAAACATTTCTACAACGCTTTTAAAAAGAATTGAAAAGATTACCTAATTTATATATCTGGCATAATAGTTACAATGGAGCAGTGCTCATTAAAACTATCAATTTGAAAATTATACAAAAATAGAAATAACCCAATAACATGGATTAATATCCCACTAACAGTGTAGAAAAGGCTGTTTTCACATTTTGATGTAGAACAGCACATAAAATATTTCACTTGAGTCTATAACATGGACTGATTCAGGAAAGACAGAGCACTTAACTATTTACAGCAAATGTCTCACAACTTAAAGCTCAAGAGAAAATGACAGGCAGTCTTTCTAGTTAGGCCACGGATAAGAGGGGACTTTGGGTTCAACACAGTCACCTCAGCACAATCTCACACACATACACACACATTTACTGCCGTCCCCCAACACTCCTCCAAAATTTGTTTGACATTTTAACTTCTTTTAAGCAGGCTGCAGTAGCAAGTTTTGAAACACAAAGCAGACTTACAGATAATGAGGAGCTCATTCTACAAAAAGGTGCAGAATGCCCTTCACAAAAAACACAAAAAAGGAAAAATGCCCCTCACAGACCAGGCAAAACAATATCTCCAAGCTGGTCTTCAGTGTCCAGAAAATCAAACAGAGAATTGCTGTGGCATCTGAAAACATCAGAATTTCACAGACTCATCCCATTCGTTATGCTCCGCCCACTGTAGTCTCCGCCTGCTAGCTTTTGCTGTTTACAGTTTCAAAGTTCCACAAGAGTTTAAAAGCGCACATACATACAGACGTAACTTACCCAGAGGGGGTCACAAACACAAAAACATTATTGCAGATTAAGTGTGCTTTCTTCAATTTTTTGTCCTTAAATTATTTAAAAACGATACTATTACAACATGCAAGCAAGTCATCATAAAAAAGAGAACAATCGAACATTTAATGCCCTGTTTTTAAAACAAGGACAGACGTTGCCCGATAAATATACACTCTTACAAACGCACCCTGGCTGAGAGGGAATTTTATGTTGGCTTTTTCAGAATAGGAAGAGTTTATGGGGAACTTGTTGGAAGTATGGAAGAAATCAACAGATTTAAAAAAATGTTTCTTTTCTTTCTTCACATAGAGCAACTTCTCTGGTTGAGAGACATGCACCTCTGACATTTTTTTTAAAGGATTACCAATGCATGAAAACAGGTTGCAGCAAGATGCATCAAGACTTTCATTGGTCAAAAGTCACTATACCCATTACAAACTTTCTTTTGTGATATATCGCTTCTATTTTTGGAACCCTTCCCAGAATTTTGTATAACATGTTGCATTAACCAAATGTTGTACCTTGAAGGGATATTCATTATTGAATATTTCATTCATCTTTCTAACATAAGTCTAATTATAGCAAGAATAAGGCCAAATTGAACGACGAAACACGATCTCATTACGTGCTGGTGTCTGCTCCTGAAGAAAATCGAAAAATAAATGGCACATTGACGCTTTCATCAGAGCTAAACCAATCAAAAGCTGTGGTGAGATCATGTGGTTCTGGTCTCATCTGCAGTTGGTGCATCATCTGATGATGCTCCCACTGAATTGCCCTATTCGTGCAAAAAGTGTCTTCTCAGCCACAAACCGTTGGCACTGCTTGTCTAACCAACAAAAAATAGAGTTAGGCAAGAAGATGACCCCTCTGGTCCATGAAGGAACAAGCTCTTTGGAGGGACTGATGAGGAAATGTCTGCTTTAGTCTCAACTGACATGAAACCTACAAAAATGTGTGTGGCTCCAGGGTTGCCTTCCTTGCAGTCACCAGACATGGCAGATGGAACAGTGTTCTCTTCTGGTAGATGTTGGGGGAGTCTCTTTGGATTTGTGATGATGGAATAGAGGCGGATGAGACTGGTAGGGTGAAATAGGGCACGTTGATTAGGTTAGTGTGATGTAGGCGGACGCTTTTTCCTTTAGCTGGCGCAGACACAGGTGGCAACTCCAGCTCCCTGAAAAGAAACAGATTTGGGTGTTTAAAAGAGGCGTACAATTTGGCCAAAGTTAGAAATGTAACTTTTTAAGTAGTGGTTTGTCTAATTGACTAAAAATTAAGTTTACTTTTTGTCTTCACAAAAATATGTTTCTTCTTTAAAACAACTGTAACAAATGTAAAGTTGTTAAGCTTAACAATTTAAAAAGAAAAAGCACTGTTTTAAGGAATTTTAGAAATGTAGAAAAATTTAGAAAAACGAGATGAAAATATTGATTAGGAAAATTATTTTTGTAGTGTACTTGAAGACGGGACTAACCACATATTTAAGATGGGGGTAGAACCAAATAGAAGTTTAAGAATCAACCATTAAAAGCCCCTATTGCTGGAACACTAATCTACATAATGAGGGGGCATGTCTATAATGTTATGTTACTTTGCATAAAGAAGAAACACAGACAGCACGTACCCTCTGGAGGCTCCGCCATTGGGGGGCTTAGACAATACATGTGGTACCCTCTGTCACAATCATCACAGAATAAAAGCTGATCCTAAAAAAATAATGCAAGTTGATCCTTGTATGCATATGTCACCAAACGCCATCGCTGGGGTTTGGATTAAATAGCTCAGAACACAATAAAAGAAAGAGTGCTGTTTGTTGTGTGAGGTTTACTTACGTCATTCTCTGACGTGCCGCACAGGCTGCATGACTTGCATTCAATGCACTGCCAGCGGTAGGTCCTCACCGCGGCTGTCATGTTGACGGTGAATTGCAGGCACGACGGATGACCTGCACAGAAACAGAGATGGTGAGATGGAGGGAACATTAATAAATCTACTTCACATACTGAGCAGAGGTTCAGGCCTCACCTGATCGGCCGCAGTCAGCGCAGGAAATTAGATCTTCTGGACAGCCGGTTTTCTTCGAGCCTCCTAGACAAAAGTCACAGTAGCCGTTGGGGATGACAGAGCCGTCGGCAGCTTTTTTGGCTGAAATGAGAAAAAGAGTTCAATTAAACTTCAGGAAGGAAGAAAAAAGAAAGAAAGAATAAAGAAATAAAGAAAAAAGGAGGTGTTCAGAATGGTTTTATTTTGTTGCTATGCAGTTAACTTGAGTGTAGGACATAGTGGATGCTAGTAGAATGTTGCTTAGTGGTTGCTAGGGTGTTTTGGGTAGTTGCTATGTGATTGCTTACTGGCTCAAGTTAAAAGTACCCACCCCCAAGTATTTTATTCTGGTCCTTTTTCTGAAATTTTTTTCTCATGCTTTTAAATCTGCCTGATCACTTGGAAAAACATCAGGATCAAGGGGGTGTTCAAATCTCTAACGTTTAGCTAAGCAATAACAACAGTGATGCTTTCTAAGCGCAAACATCACCAACTGCTTTTATGATCCCTGCAGGATTGTGTAGTGGGTTTTCTGGCCATATGTTTCCTTTCACAACATTACATGGGCCTATTGAAGCCTGCAGGTGGAGACAAGGGGACACGTGCTCTTCAAAGGGAGACCTGGAGATCTGTTAAATATTGTCCCAGGAACAGAGGACACTGCTGTGCTCTAAGACACAGATACACAGTAGGGGACTGTAGCATATAATTAACAAGAAAGACAAGGATGTCTTTTCCCAATCACTGCACAGCACATAGATCAGTTTGTATTTATTACTGAATGAATCTGTCTTGCAGCCAGTTTATTAAATTAAGAGACGGCGTGACTCAGTAAAGGTTTATTTATTTACATTAATGGACAGTTTTAAATGATTCATAAAATGCCCCTGTAGCTCAGCTGGTAGAGTATTGTATTAGCTGTGCAAAAGGTTGTTGGTTCGATTCCTAGGGGCACATGTACTGATAAAATGTATAACTTGAATGTACTGTAAGTCACTTTGGAAAAAAGCGTCTGTCGAATGCATAAATGTAATAGTACTGAAGCCTAAATCAGAGATGTTACAACAAATTCTGTCTGTGACAAGAGTGCCAAATGGTACCCTACACCCTCACAGTCTGTCTGATACAAAACTCTGGAGATGTTTGGTCACATACACTGTTGAGCAGTAGTAAGTGTGCATCATTTGTGCACAGCAGCTGCAGACCCACAATTTAGCACCCCTCTGAAACCAACAAAGACAAATGGGACACTTATGGCCTTGTGGGCTGCATGGACACACAGTGTCCGTCATGAGACTGCAAGCTCACATCAAAGGTGCCATTTGTGACGTGACTGAAAACTATAATCTAATGAGTCTTTATTAAAGTTAACAGGCAAGAAAGAATCATCACAATATTTGTGTTGTTGCTTCATTTTATATCTGCTATAATCATTGTAAATAAATTGTGAAAATATTGCTCTAGTTTGTGTGCAAAGATACAGCAGAAATAAGCAGATCTAAAACACACACACAGAGTAATCAGAAGCGAGGTAAGTAGTTCTGCAGGGTGATTTGGAGAACTGTGGCCCTCTTCAGCTAGGTCATTAATCCACTCCATCCTCCAGAGATCCTATCAGTGGGGGAGGGTACATATGTGTGTATGAGAGAGAGTGGGGGAATCTGTGCTGTTTTATTCCCTAATCTACAGAGAAAGAGAGAGAGAGAGAGTATTAAAAACCCAGTGCAGATGTCCGCTATCCCCTGAATCAACCAGCCCCTTATAAATGAAAGCACAAATAACTCCACGAAGCACAAATTACAAATGCAAAAGTTGAGCTGGGAAGACAAAACAACTTAGCAAGAGCTCTGCAAGTGAAGATCTGGAATGAAGCGGTTTCTAAATTAGGGCCGCATTAAAACACAGACCATGTGGTACAAGCGTACCACTAGTAGTCTATCAGAGGCTGCATTGTGGCACATGCAGCTGCAGCAGTGGATATCAGCAGCAAACATTAGAGGCAGTTCACGACTGTGCGCTCTGGTGCTGTCCATGGTGCTTAAACATGGTGCAGTATCTCTCTGTGCATATAGTTGAACACTGACAAGCCACAAGAACAAAAGTAATAAGCATAGATTATTTTAAACTGTGCCAAAGGATAATATGGTTTATTTGCTACTAAGGCATCAAACTAAATGTTGAATATCTAAATATCTCATTTGATGTCAGAAGCCTTATAAAATTCACTGCAAATTAGTGACAATTTCTCCCTTAAGAGTGAGTACCTTGTAAATACAACTTTGTTTCTCATGGACAGCTAAAACCCTGAGCCTGGAGGTTGTGTAAAAGCCAGCCAATCAGATTAAAGCTTGTGTTTTGTAGAAAGTGACTACCATTTTTGTGTGCACCACACGGTTTGAAAGTTGGCCATTGGCCTGAGGCTAACATACAATGAGCAACCAGTTGACAATTGAAACACTACAGTGTGTAAAAACAGGAATAAAAGAACTGTTATAAGAATAAACTGTACTGGCAGTTGAACAGTACACAGAGGCTTCATACAGTATTAAGATTCAGAGGTTAGATTCTAATTTACGCTGCATAATTATGAAAACTGCTGGAGTGAAGAAACTGCACATGAGACAGGAGGACCACAATCTGCTATACGCAAATATTTGCTGCAGAATGTGACTCACATAATGTGTCGTTGAACTTCTCTATCAGTATCTCTCATTTTGCTTTCCATAAAATATACAGTATATATAAGTTACAGCAGAAAACATCTGTGTTAAAGGAAGAGGTCATTCAAAAAAACAAAAATTTTGATATACAGTCATCCTTGTGTCATTCTAAACATGTATGATTTCAGCAGAATGTACAAACTGCTCTTTTCCATGAAAGTAAATGGTGACCACGGCTTCAAGGCAAGATTTCTAGCAAGATCAACAGGAATTATTGTATGGCTTCAGAAGATTTGGAATATAGCTCACAAGTTGTACAGACTTCTTAAATGAAGCTTTATGGTGATTTTTGTCCTTTTAGGAGCTTGTGAGCTATATCGATCTTGTGAACTTATCTATCCCTTTAAATACAGAAAATGTGCAAAGATTCTTATACTAAAGTTTATAAAAAAACATGCAAGTATGGAACAATTCACCCTGCCTTTTAACAGAAGCAGAAATATATTCTTTTGTCCCTCTCTTTTTTTATTTCTCAAAGGCAGTCTGTGCTCACTAGTCCCCATAGAGCATACGCATGTGTGCACACAAACACACACACTCACCCGTGCACACCCATGCAGACAGTAACATTCTCCACCTCAACACAAAGCACCAGTTGGGTCACACACACACTACATATAAGTATAGAGAAAAGATTAAAAACCTGGAGAGTGAATCAGCTATTTTTAACATGGCTGTGTATATGCAAGAGGGTCTGCCTTGGCCTGACTCAAGGAAGGACTATCAATGATTAAAAGCCTGCAGTCATGTATTCTGTTCTAATGTCAGCCACAGGCAATCAATCCTGCCTTCTCCTACACACACATATACACATATATTCACACAATGAAAGGAAGATGTAAGGAGAGAGACCAGAGAAAGAAAGAGAGAGAGACAGATGCTTTGTTCCAAAAACCTAGTGAGCTGTGTATTGAGGCAGCATTTTTAGGCACAGGAACCAGATCTTAGGCTCCAGATGCGATAGCAAGAAAAACATGTTTCACCCTGCATGCTACTGTATGCTGCAAACTTAGTTGCTTTGTTTTATGTGTAAGAAATAAGTTACTTATGAGTTTCTATCCCAGTTAAAATGTGTTTGAGGGGAAATGTCCATGTAGACAGTAGACAGCAAGGCAGCTTAGTAGATTTTGGAACGGATCCATCTAGTCATACAAACAACGGAAGGTGGGAGGAGAGACAGAAACAGACACAGAGTCAAGCCAAAAGAGAAACACAGACAGAGAGTTACGAAAACACATACACAGGAGTTCCTTTTCCAACTTTCCCAATGCAGCATTTGTCCAATTACGCAGAGAATAGAGGCAGAACCGCACACTTCACAGCTTTCAAGTGCCTCGCAGCCCCATGGGAATTAAAAGACAGATAGGAATAAAGGAATCCTCAAATATCCTCTCCCTTATCATCTCCTGCTCTCTCTGAACCTCTCTCCCTTCCAAATGATCCTATAGTGACACAATTCTAATTTAGCTAGATCACACATCCCTAATTAAGACACAATTGGTTGAGAGAGATCAGCTGTTGTCTCACTGAAGCACTACCTCTACAGGAAGTGCTCACAAGCATCTGTTGGTAGAAACCTCATCATGGTTAACCATCTCTTGCACACCATAACAAAGAAAATACAGTCTTCATGAGGCAATCAAATTAGAATAATGCAAAAGCATTTTTGCAGGTCCCCTTAAGACTAATAAAGCAGATTTACCACATAACCCAAAACATGGCCGCCATGTTCCTGGTCTGACGTACATCGCTGTGACTGTGAAATGAGAGCTGGATAAATGCTTGAGGAGGAAGACAGGCACACATTTAGGAAGTCAAACGGTGCATGAGTCATCGACGGAGAATTTTCGTTATCGTCATCCAGTCATATGTGTGTTTTAAGGACATTTTCTGGGTTAGGTACAACGGGAGGTTTTTTAACAGCACATGAAGCTTGTGTTTAATTACCCCAAAAATTATTTTCCTTTAAATTCCTGTAAAAACACATGACCTGATTTACACTACACAAAACTTCACATAGTAGTGTCACCTAAACCACACAAAGCTTTAAATTAAGATATATAAGACTCATTAGGTTTTGCAGCAGTGTGGATAGATTTTACACAAACAAATGATGCATGAATTCACACATACAAACCTCTCCTGTGCTTCGCGTCATTACTGCTACCTTTGCCTCATCATTTCTTTGAGATTGTTTGCATGTTGTACCCTATTTCTTGACAAATGGGCAGACTCCTGCCTTTATGAACCCCCTCTATCATGCAAACACACACACACTATGCCTCATCTGTTACCAATACATATTACCAATACATGTGTCTCTATATGTATATGTATGTGTGTGTGTATATGTATGTTTGTATTATATATATACATATATATATTTGGTATATATATACATATATATATATTATATATATATATATATGTGTGTGTGTGTGTGTATCATATTTTCTCCCTAAACTAAAAAACTGACACAGCTGTCTTATACACTCAGATGTGGAAACTACACATCATGCAAGGCATTGCAGTATTATATGGACCTCAGTGTGTTGTCCATTCAGCAGGCTGGGTTGCATAACACACCTTAAACAGAATGACATTGTTAAAGCAGAGGAGGACAAGCTTTTGGTGCATAATAAAACCTGATCTATGATTGCAGTGTAGTCGGTTCGACCTGCATGCAAGCACACATACACACACACACACGACCAAGTGATGCAGGGTGATATACACCTCCAGTGATAAAAACAAACAGTATGTAGCACCACATACACAAACAGAACAAAACACATTTCCTGTGTACGTAGGAACTGATCACATTATGGTACTGTTCTTCGAATCTGCACACAAAATAGCTTCATTGAACGCCGCACTCCACGGCAAAATAAATAAATAAACATAAGCCCTTGCGCACAAAATCTGCACAGCGAATATTCAGAGCCCAATCTCTCAGACAGACAACTTTCACAGGAATTATTTATTTATATGAAAGCGGGAAAAACACCCCCCAGTGTGACTTTTTCACTCTCTAGTGGACTTTCAGAGGCGAGATATTTTCAAATCAATAGTCTCTCTCACCAGAGAACCCTGGAATTATGAATCCCGAACAATCTCTTGTTATGTATTATACAACTTATGATACCTCTAAGTCTGAATGATTTTTGTACTCTGCCCGTATTTCTAGTTTTAGTTCTAGTTTTTGTGTATGTGAAAGGTTTTTTGAGGGGGTGTATGCAAGACTCAAATCCGGTTCTGTCACCTCGTTTCTGTAAGTGTAAAAGGATCATTACAGTTAATGTAATGGAAAAAATGAAATTTTTATGTAACAGTTAAACTGAGCATATTACAACATTTGTTCTAGAAATAACAACAACTGTTTTTCTTTACGTTTATTTACTCTTTTTACCTTAGCCTATAAATGTGTGTGGAGGGTACTTTGTTTTTGGGAGCCATATGTTCTGCATATTCTGGATATGTCGTATCTATGACCCTGTCAGATGTATACACACACTGTAGTTCACCCTCTGACGTTTTTAAAGCTGTGAATGAGAGAATTTAGTCTTTTTAGAAGTGTTGGAATTGACACACATAAGAAAAGTGATCCAATCTATAGGTAAGACAGAGTAGTTCTGTAGATAAACCAGTAGCACATAGTGAAGAACACATAAACTACAAACTACAAAAAGTACAAATCATGTGCATCAATTATTCAATGTATCAATAATTCAAATTCAATGTAAGGTCATTTGACTAAAAGTGTCTCCTGAATGCATACAGTAAATATAAGGTAGCACTCTCTGAAAATAAACTTTTGCATGAGTGTGTATATATGTACATTTGAGATGGAGAGAAAGATAAAAAGCAGATGTGCGGTTATACACACATAATCTTAATTACCTTAAGCACCCAGTCTAGCCAAACAGCCCTCGGCGCTGATCTTAATACAGAATAGCAAATGAGGCAGAACGCAAGTCTATTTCCTGTCTGGCCTCATATATATGCCAAACCATACAGAATTCAGCAAGTCTCTCTTTCTCTCCATTTCCATCTCTCGCTCTCTCTCCCTCTCTCTGATTTAATGAACCTCTCTACCCCTCAGTCCTCAAATTCAGAGAAACTCCAAACTCTGCTGCCTCCCTCCCCTTTTTTGTACTCGATGTACATATAACAACCTATTCTTTATAGAGGGAGTCTGGCTGGCCAGTCTCCATGGCAACACCATCACTAGGCAACRGCCACTGCTCTTCCTGCTTTGTTGCGAAGCAGACAGAAGTGTGACTGTGGCAGGTAGCAACTGAGGCCTAGCAGAGTGTAGACTGCAGACAGGTAAACTCATACAAAGAAGAATAATTGAAATTTTTGCAGCATCTGTTTTATGCTGTTGTGTAATTAAACGAAGGTATTGGAAATGCTTTACTTAAAACGTTTTTATATACAAAGGCATTTTATAATCATTTTTATTATCATTCATCCACGTTATTAAGTAATTATTTTTCCAAGTAATAACCAGAGTTTGAATAAATTATAAATTATTATTAGCTGCATAAGCCTGTTGGAACACAAGACCATATGAATGTGAGAAACTAGTTAATCTGTTGTAACTGGGGATACAATAAGTGGTTGAAAGACAACATCTTCATCTTATATTCCTCTTTCTAGTCATTTTGCATAAAACTGTCTGCTAAATAAATGTAAATGTAATTGTAAACATTTTTAAATGCCTTTATGATGCTGATATCCAGATAGCAGAGTAGCTAATGGCTGATTAAAGGAAGATATATTGCAATTCTAATGACACAATGACACATAATTCCCGCTAAAATTAAATAATCATAAAATAGTGTGTCAAAATTCACTAAAATCCAAAAGTAGACATCTTTAAGTCACGGTTACACTACATTTTGAGCAAGCTTTCAGACACCGCAACAAACAGGATATGATGTCA
>JAZGTI010001449.1:0-44497 GCA_036877585.1 Botia kubotai
ATTTTAAAAGAGAGCGTGGATCAGCTTGCATACTGTATCTTGCATAACTCTACAGTATAGTTCTGTGGATTGTTGTAAACTTCGGAATATAAGATGAGTTTCCAATATGCAGTTCAATGTTCATATTCTATTGTCCCAGGGAACTCCGTGTTGGTCACAGGGCTGTCTACCATCATATTGATTCATTGCATTGAATCGTTCCACAGGGTAGATGCTACACAGCGGCCTCAGCCGTACAGGCAATTAAAGAACAGATTTTTCGAGGGGTGATTCATCTTTGTCAGGGGGAAGCGGGTTTAGCCGAAAATCACAGGCTCAACTCCATCCCAGCAGCAGTCAGTTAACATCAA
This sequence comes from Botia kubotai, assembly GCA_036877585.1. NCBI lineage: Eukaryota > Metazoa > Chordata > Actinopteri > Cypriniformes > Botiidae > Botia > Botia kubotai. The sequence continues at coordinate 351 of JAZGTI010001449.1, forward strand.
AAACAACATCCGCCCTCCCACTGGCGCTTGATTTGTCACCTTCTTACAACACAGTGGTCTGTAAAGTGCGGTTTTACTTTTGTTCAGCTTGGAAATAAAACACACAAGCAGTTTAACAGCTATTTGATTTGAGAGCAAGATGGGTATTCAATTTAATCTCTCAATTTAAAGAGCAAATGAAAGATGAAAGGGGCCATTAAAACAAACTGGACTGAAATGGAAAACAAAATTCGAGTTTTATTGGCCAGTATTCCCATAATAACTGCACGCACAATGACAATTTTGTATTGCATCTTGAGTCCCAAAATTCGGTGTCAGTGTTAGCTGGGAGCTAATGCTAACACACATCATAACCTATTCTCACGGGAAAATGTAACGATTTTATAAGTTGTCGATTTCGCATGCATTCATATGATGCGTGTCTTAAAAAATGCATGTTTTGTTTAGAAAATAAGCATGAAGGTGCACCCCACCCCATCACTAAATTTAACCCTAACTGAGGCGAAAACAGGCCAAACAAAGACATACAAATTAGATTTTGACTTGACACAAATTAGACATCAAATCGCGTATTTTGCGTTTTGTGCGTGAGTCAAAGTTCTCGCACTTCAAACACAGATCAGCCTACAAACCCCCAACATGTAGTTCTGCAAATTAAGCTTCGATAGGCGTGTTTTATTATTAAATAAATTACACACTTTCACTTTAAAAGTACATCCGCAAAAGATAATTACAGTTATCAGAGGAACCAAAACACAAAGCGGACAAATAAAGCACACAGACCCGTTTTAAAAGTATATCTTAATAGAAACATTTTATTCAGTGCATTGTATGTACACGACACATAGGAAACAAACTGAAGGTACCAGGCAGAGTGCCGGTCAGTACATACATATTGTTTATCAGTTTAATCCGGGTAGCTCGGAACACGTGATCCAACGAGGAGTTAATACACATAACCTACATCATGCAGCTCTATTCCGCACCTGCCTGCAGTCTCCCATGCAACAGATACTGTATGTTCATTTAACATCTGAAAATAACCCAGAGGAAAAAGAGAAGGACCCCCCCCCATAGCAAGTATTGTATGAAGTTATGTTGCCAGAGGAAAAGAATATATACTGCAGCCCACGAAACTGGGTCCTTATTGTACACAACCTGATTTGTACATGCCCTGTACAAGAGACTTTTTAATTTTCACTTTTACAAATTAGACACACCATGAAAAATTCAACCCACTCAAATTCCACAGTATCTTTTTTTGTTTGCTTGTTCATATAGAAAACTGTGACCACCGTAATGTACTTATACACAAAGACCAAAGTCCAGGTGGGACCGTCATGTCTCAGAAATCTCCTGTAACAGTGACCAGCTTTGACCAAAGAAGACGTGGACGAGAAAGGCAGAAACACAAGATCACAGACTAAAGAACCTCAGACACAACGGGACACAAAAGATACAGAAGGAAAGATTAAAAACAGTCCTTTTAAATCACACATCTGATATCGCACCAGCTAAAGACCCCCCCCCCACCAATCATGTCCCTGTCCCCTTCAACCCTCCCCAAACCTCTTAATATATATCACCCATCAAAAATGTACACAAAACCAGTTCATCCTTTTCCATCATGCATGTATATATACTGGAATGGTCTAACATCTCCTCACACTTCTGTCTTTGGTGTGCTGGATCGCCAGTCACTCTGAGCCTCAAAACACCAAAATGAGGGAAGAACAAGAGGAAGAGAAAGAAAAGCTCACAGCTAATTTAAACAATTAGCAAGCAAGACGGATCCACGGCCTCTCGCCTCTGAGAGGTTCAACGTCTCCTCGCGTGAGCAGAATGCAGGCTTTATATTCCATGCTAGAGAGCACGCGCTCTTAGCGAGTGCGCTAGAACTCAGGAGAGCTAGCGCCGACCCCCCTCCACACAGACCGGGGATGGGGGTGTTCTCTATTACTTCACACTCAGAAAGCATGGAGGACAGGAGTGCTTTTCCTCAGCGCACCCAAACAGCTAAACCCTCACTTACTGCCCTGAACTCTTGACAAACGCATTTGTTGATTAGCCGCAATGCTAGTCAATGAACCTTAATGATTGAAGTCAAACCCAAACACGATGCTAATGGCTGTGAGGGACCAAAACGAAACGTCCCATTGTATTAAATGCTACAGTTTCTTGTTTTTTGTATGCATAAAGGCTATTATAGTGGTGATCTATCAAAAAAAGTCAAGCTAAACAAAACAAACATGAGCCGAAGGTAAAGAAAACCAATCATGTGTTACTCTAGTTTGGAAAGTGTCTTTTTTGTTGTTATGTTGTTTCATGTTATGTTTCACGTTACGTCGTCCTGAACCGCTGAGAGCTTTTTGGAAAAGTCTGTGAAGTCACAAGCCGTCAGAGGTTTTGGTGAAGGCGTAAGGTCGGGTCGGGACAGCCGGGCTACGTCGACTCGTTCTGACTGACAGCTTTGCCTCCATTCAGCATGGCTGAGGCACTCCGGCTTTTAGTGGGCGTGCCGCTGCCCGAGCGCGAGAACTCGGTCAGGTCGTGTAGAGATGGTTCTCTGTACATGGCCACTGAAAAACAGCAGAACAGAGAGTTTTGGTTAGTTTGAGCGTCACACATTTTATGTTAGATGGTCATTAAAAATGGTAATGAGGTGCAAATATGCGTATTAAGAGAGTATCAAGCCCAAACTATACTTAGCAGACAGTCTGTGTCACTTCAAGAAAAAAATACTTATTTACTTGACAAAGGTGATATAATAATAGAAGAAATCAAAAAAATAAATAGAACATATTATAAATTGTGTTGCATATTAGCACGCTTTCTGAAAGTTGGCAGTTTAAGTCAAATTAAGTAAAATATTATATAAGGTGATTTGTTTAAATTACAATTTTGTGCAATTTTAAATATTTTAATAAAATCATTTTATTTTGGGACTTATTTATGCCTTCAGTAATATAAAAGCTTAAAGTAGAAAGTGTGATTCATTTAATTTGACTAAATAACCTAAATTGACTACATTTTGGCTAAATAACAACTGCATACATAAATATATAAATGATATACATGCAATTAAAAGTGACTGGATTTATATAACATCTACATTAAACATCCATATTAATATATTGTAATATTGTTGGTTATTGTTATAACCAACTTATTGTATCAAGTTTTTGTAAAGTTACCTATACAGTATATACACAAGAGCTACATTTACATCATTACATTCACCCGACAGCCAAAGTGCTAAAATTCTGTGTTGCCTGATCAGCCTAATGATGGATGGGCTGTACAGGCAGCACCATAAAGACTTTCTTAACCTCACACAAAGCTTCTTCTGCAGGCAATCGATACAGCACTTAAGTGGAAAGCTCAAACAATCAATACTTGACATATTGGTTGTGCGACCGCGTGTTGAGCTTCTCGCTGGAGGCACGCAGGAGTCTCAGAGACTGAAGGCTGTAGTCTGTGGAGCTCCATCATTTAAGTCACATCATCTGTGCCAAGCCAGCTAACAATTTTAGGTTGTAAGAACATTTCCCTAACGTTTCCATTAAGAAACAAAAACAGTAAAAATGTAATTTAAAAGTTCAAGGAAAACTCCAAATGTCTCTTTTAGACGTTGCATTAACGTTATTGCTTGGTTATAAGAACAGTATGCAATTTATTTTTTAATTCTGTAACTTTTTAAAACATTCCACTAAGTATTTAGTAACAACATTTTTAATACACATATATAATGTAAAAAAAGAGCGCTACTAACGTTACTTCATGAATGTTTTCTGATAACTTTGACAAAACCCTACCCAATGTTCTGAGAACGTTCCCTGTTACCTTAGAACTTGCATCAAAAGATACGTCAATAAATGGTGAGAAGCACAATTTTGTGTCGTTTTAGAAAGTTTTTGGTCTGATTACAGTAATTATATTTAAACGAGGCCACCAGCTCCGTGATTAGCTGGAAATGATGGGAGTGTTCCTGTAGGCTGAATTTTAATGTGTGTGTGCGTGCGCGTGCTGTGGACTACAAGTTCTCTGTGAGTTAGGAGCTGGCAGCTGAACCCGTGTTCACAGCGAGCAGACAGTTCTCTAATTGGACTCCTGCTTAAAAATCTTTGTGAGTGAGAAAACTTCAGTTTCCAGCTCTCGTCTTCTCTCGCTCCCTTCTTAAATTATGTAACTCTCCACAGCAGTTCAAACAACTAAACTCATGGCTGATACAATTCTTGCATTTTTGCATGAAAGATTTTTATGCATCTGAACATATAATTGGTCAAATCCCTGTGAAGAATCTGCGTTCTCGAGACTCAAAATGTTTCAGGCTGCAAGTCTTCATTCTTAAATCCCTAACAGTTAGTTTGCTCCGGTAAAAATATCTATAAACTTTCCAGATAAATTTACATGAGAAGTGAGTTATGAACTTTTCTCAGACAATGACTGTAAGTGTTTCTGTCACTTATATTACCTTAATAAATGGCGGTATGGCGGCTACTTATAACCGTACATGTCTGAATTCTGTGATGATGCAACACTCCCACAATCTGCTTATTACGTCACCTGCTTTCATCATTATTCTCCCAAAGCATCATCAGAGAAAAAACACATTTACTTACATTTACTGACTTAAACATTTTCCCAAAGAACAACAGAACACGTTTCTCAGATGCTAAATGCACATTTCTAATTATAATCCAATTAAAAACTTAGTTTAAGAGTGAAAAGTTATTGATTTCGAATAAACATTTTGAGTAAATTAACATATTTGATTAAAATTAAGTTCAGACTTAATTTTGTTAGAAAAAACAAATCCTAATTATGTGTCTTAACTAAATGAAGAGCTGGGCATTAAAAGTCGATTTGTAGGCAAATGTTCATCTTTAACACATCTCTGATGTCTAAAACAAGCGTAATCTCAGCTGACAGGGAACGTTCTCAGAATGTTGGCTAATGTTCTCAAAGTTCTCTCAGTTTTACATTTTTTACATTTTAGGCATTTGGCAGACGCTTTTATCCAAAGCGACTTACATTGCATTATACTACACATTGATCACTATACATTGACTATGTGCAATTCCTGGGATCGAACCCATGACCTTGGCGTTGTTAACGCCATGCTCTAACCACTGAGCTACAGGAAAGCTTATCAAAAACGTTCTTGCAGTAACATTAGTAAAATGTATTTTTAATGCTATATATCATGTTATTATGTACGTCAGTGAAACATTTTACGCTACAGAATTAAAAACATGTTTAAATAACGTTCTTATAATCGAGCAATAATGTTAATACAGCGTCAAAAAACTGGACGTTTTGAATGTTCCTAATATACTTTATAGGATATCTTATGCTCACTGTATGCTGTCTGTAGATAAAAGCCATGAGGAACTTGTGTTATCTTCTGCTCTTTGTGTGAATGAAAGGGTTTTGCTCTGTGTGTTGTCAAAAGCACAGCTGATCTGTTTTATCATTCTCCAGCTTTCTGCCACAGACAATGTCTTAAACTGTCTGATTGTTCTGGCGTCTGCAGCGCTCCTTGAGGACTCCACGCCTCTATCCACACCGCATCACTTCAGCACACAGTCGTTTCCACAGGCATGTGGAGAAAACTGTGCATCACGCTGAACACAGGTGGAGAGACAGAATTTGTCTTTCCTGCTGAGACAATGGAGGAGCAGATTATGCGCTCACAGAGTCCATTATTCAGACAGTATTCAGACAGATAGTGGTGCACATCCAGTGGACTGTCATTTCCACAATGAATGAAACAAAAGCACACAATAGCAAGAAAAGACGTCTCTTCTGTCATTTCCTGTCTAGTGGATTAATCACCAGTGTTACTGCAACTGCAATCCACTGTGACTCTGTTCACTGAATTTCTATTTCATTTCCATTTAAAGCTGCGATTCGTAACTGTTTTTGGTTAACAATAAACACAAAACAGTTATTGAGCAAAGACATAACAGAACATTGTTCAAAATGGTCATCTTACTTTACGGCTTCATTTGACTTTGACATACAGAATAAAAATGTTGTAACCTGCAATTTCATGTTTTAAACAGGGATGGTGATCAAGAGGCAAAGGTTACGAATTGCAGCTTTAATTTATCATTTTTTTTACAGAGATTTTATTTACAAAGAGCAATTTCAAGCCAATAAGATGTTTGTCAGCCGAGCGTAGCTAGAAACATCCGTATTTGCTATGGAAATATCCGTGACTTTACTATGACTAATTATCCTGAATTTTCCAGGCCTGATATTTTGAGGGTTCCTATGACCGTAAAAATCTTGAGACATTATCCATTTCCATTTATGCATTTGGCAGACGCTTTTATCCAAAGCAACTTACAATGCATTATACTATACATTGAGTATGTGCAATCCCTGGGATCGAACCCATGACCTTGGCGTTGTTAACGCCATGCTCCAGCCACGGAGCTACAGGAAAGCTATCCAAGCCATATTTATTTTAAATATATCTTAAGAGTGCATTGCAATGGTCCAATGGAACTGACAAAACACATCAAGCTTCAGTTGATGGATGCTAATGTCGCTATAGCATGTTAAAGCTGTGAGGTGGTGACTTGCCTTTCAAAGGCTTGGGCAGGAAGTGTGCGGCAGGCTTGTTCTTCTTCACGTGGTTGCCCTTCATGATCTCCCCCTCTTTGTTCAGGCCCAGGTACCAGCCCCTGCCCGACTGCTGCTGCCTGTAGATCATGGAGGAGTACGTCACGTAGTAGTTCTCGAACACGGACTCTTTAAACTTGCACTCTGGTGTGAAGTGTTCCTGGAGAGACCAGATTAAAGACACCTGATTGGTCAGAAGTTAACACAAGTCAGTAGAAGTAACACAACCATACTTAAACATAACACACATACAGTGTTTGTTATGTTCAGGTCAATATATTAAATAATTGTGTTTACCCATCAGTGTTAATTGCTCCCAGTGTCCTAATTGGTGTTTTTCACCATCCTCTAAAAATCGCTATACTTCTCATTTCCTGTCTTTTGTAATAACCCTCCATTTCTGTTTGCTCCGTCACACAGTCCGTCTCTCATTAACACCTCTAAACCGATCTGTGTTGTGGAGCTGCAGACACATGCTAATGGAGTTCTGGGCAGGATCTGTCTTCAGTGCAGTGTATGGATCCAGCAGTATTGAATGTGTGAGCACTTCATCGTGTCATTATTAAAGCTAGGCTCAAACCATTATTGACTATGTGCTTCGTTAGGGTTTTGCAAACAGAGTAAGCAGGTACAGGGATGACAGCCGGAGCATGGAGTACCAACGTCACGTGTTTTAGACGTTGTATTAACATTATTTCTTGGTTATCTAAACATTTTTAAGTTCTGTAACATTTTTTAAAACGTTTAACTAACGACTTAAGAATAACGCTTTTGATATGTATCATTTATAATGTTAGAAGTTCTACTGACGTTACTGGGAGAACGTTCCGTGATAACGTTGAGAGAACTAATAAATATCTTAGATTTTTGTTGTTTAGCTTATGAGTCATTTTAAGGCCCCCTTTGTAAATTTCTTGAGGCCCTTTAGGGGGCTGATTTAAACTCATATCACTATGAAGCAGTACAATTAAATAAAGTTCTCTTGTTTATATAATTCTTATACACATACTGGATTTATTACATATGGTTTTTATATTACTTATTATGTGATCGTATTTATTTCTTCAAATGTATGTGTAAAGTGTATTGTAATAGAAAGTCATTAGGAGAAGTTAGATTAATATTCACACACTGAGGCTTGCAGTCACTGAACGACTCGTTTCAGATGGATTACAGCACCTCAGGGTCCTGCTGGCTGTAATCTTTACTGTTTGAGTGTAGCCAATGACGTGGAAATATTACAGAGAGAGAGCTGTAAATCAAATGATGTTTTCATCTAAGCCAAGAGGAGAAAAAGTGTAAACGATCTGTATCGCTCGGAAAAGATCACTATAGGAAAAATTACTTCAACTCTGAAAGCATAACGTGCCCAAAACAGTGAGGCGCGAGATTTATTGGGGAAACAGCGCATGAAGTTGCAACAAATTGTGCTGTTCCATACTGCTTCCTGTCTGAATTACATTACTACAAAAATTACAGTGCAAGAATTTTTGCACATGCATAAGTATTTCAATATTTATGACAAACACGCATAACGTGTCCAAACCAGGCACAACGCAATAAAATGGCAAACAGTAAAAGCTCTCTCTACTGTAAAAAATTACATTGACTGTCGCAACCGCGAGCATGGCGTGTAATGCAGCATCTCAAAAACAGGACGTCTGAATGTTCCTGGAACTTTTAAAACGATATGTTTCATAGTTTTTGTACTTAATGGGAACGTTACCAAAACGTTTTTACAACATTAAACTGCTGGGTCCAATCACGTCACAGGGTGGCCTTCTTCACGGCCGTAAGCCAATGGGAGTGCTCAGCCTCTCAGCGTACGGACCCGAGTCGTCCCTTAACGACCAAGTGACTCACGCAGACACGAGCGCCCACGCATACTAACAGGAACATTCATGATGTCACAGAGCAGCTGTGACATCGCACTTCCTCTGAGACATGCTGTCAGTGACGCCTTAAAAAAACATCTCGTAAACACCCAGAAAGTCTGGGAAGCAGAAGTGTTTGGGAAGTGTTTGGGAAGTGACGGTATTGAAGACCGCTTTGAGGAGCTTGGTGACAGAATTTAAATGGTGAGAATGTAAGACCAGGGAAGGACCTGAGATCGATACATCACCAAAATTGATTCTCGCTAAATGGTTAGACGTAACTTCAGTCAGCTATGATTATTTTAGCCCAGACACCCAGCATGTCTCAGCAACAACAGGGCAAGATATTTGGGAAGAACCCAAAAACTGGCAGCATCTCATTTCATCCGTCCAGTCTGTTTTGGTGAGAAAAAACGCTGCTCTCAGACATCCAGACATCCTGTATCTGCTCTGTTTAAATGGATTACCGTGAAGTTCTATGTAACTTATACAGCTGTCCTGTTGCCACCGACAACGCTTAGTGTCTCACTTGAAGGTCACAGTAATTACCAGCAACTGGAGCACAAAAGCATTGTGTTCTGAACTGCTCTCAGAAACGCCTGTAATAAACTCGTCCTATTGAAAATAATTCATCTTGATTATGTTAACAGCGTAAACATAAGGTAAGGTTATCGGGTTAAGGTAAGGTTATCGGGTTAAGGTAAGGTTATCGGGTTAAGGTAAGGTTATCGGGTTAAGGTAAGGTTATCGGGTTAAGGTAAGGAGACTGTATTGAACACTAATCTGTCATGTACTTGCTCCATAACTAATTTTTGTTTATTTTTAACCAAAACAAGGTTACAGATCTTTGAAGAACAATAACACAGGTCCCAGTGTTTGTGATGCGCTACAGAACGCTTTCGCGACTGACAGCGTACTGACATTACTAGTACTGACACTACTGACATTACTAGTACTGCCACTACTGACATTACTAGTACTGACACTACTGACATCACTAGTACTGACACTACTGACATTATTAGTACTGATACTACTGACATCACTAGTACTGACACTACTGACATTATTAGTACTGACACTACTGACATTACTAGTACTGACACTACTGACATTACTAGTACTGACACTACTGACATCACTAAGACAGACATCACCCACAGTAAAAAGTGTGGAGCTGCTAAATCTTTGTGCAATTACTACAAACTGCAATACGACTTACAGGTGGAGTGTTAGATGCGAGGTACACTGTGTAGAAATGGCGAACACATTTTCCTAATTATCCACGTCGTATTATCACCAACCCTGATGAAAATTACAGCAAGCGGCAGCGTCATTTAAAAGTGCTGGAAAACAGTTTCGTACATGGAAATAAGGCCGATTTTTGGCACCTGCTGATGTCTTGTGAGGAACAGAGGCAATTAAACCAAATGACGCATATATTTACACCCATGATGAGAACGAGAAGTGCTACTAGGACTAAAGCGATGAGGCGTGTATATTGGGTTTGTGCCAGACATTTACATGTTACTGTGATGGGATTACAGTCTCTTATCTCTCCTGAACAATAAAGTTCCTCTGAGATACATTCCAGACACCTGCTGTATTTTTACGGCCATAGTGGTTTAGTCACGTCAGTTTTTAGTTGCATGGCACTCTTCAAAATACAGATTCCAACACAGCCTCCCAGTAAATCATTCTGTACTGTCATTTTTTAATAGTCTTTGCTGAATAAAAATGTCCTGTATTTGCCTTCATGCTTCCGTCGTTTTACGTTAGCGCTGCATTACAATCTATCAGCCGACAGAGGTTCATTTTTAGTTAATGGCCGTGTATTGTGCAGATATTGAGGTGCTGTTCTGCTTTGTGTTGGAGCTGATTTCATCTCCCACTTTGATGATATATCATCTGCAGTCACGCCGTTGTCAGCTCACTGATTCATATCTAATATTTTTTCCAGGGGAAATCCCGCATTGCCCCTCCCTCCCCTCTCCCAACGGTCTTTTCCTCCCTGACAGAGAAGCATGAGCGCGTGTGTTTTTGTGGCTACAGTATGAGCGCACATCTATATGTACTCTTATCTCTTCTGTTTTATTGCTTTTTTCTCTCATGATTCATCCTATCTTTTAACATCTAACCTTATTTATTTCCTCCTCTCCCTCCATCTTCCCTCTAAGTTTCTTCTACACGCTCTCTGTTTATCTCCTGTTCCTCGTCATTCCTCACTCCATCCATCTCGTTACTTTATCCGCTCTCACGTTCTCCCCCTCGCACGCTTCCGACTCTAATTCCGTTTATGGAAAAGAAGCACACGGGGAAGAATCGATTCCAGTCAAAGGTTTTCCCGCTCTTTTCAGTGCGGCTGCAAAGCAGGTCGCTTTACCTGCAGTTCATCCCTTCCTTTGTCTCAATCACCCATGTGTATAATCTAATCGCTGTAGCTCAAGATGGCCGACACGGGTGACCCACACTGCTCACAACTGGACGACCAGGTCCAGTTACTGCTCTGTTTTGCTTTAAAATCGAGTATACAGTGAAGTTCACGTAGACATATCTGGAAAATCTGGACTCAAAACCTGGAAATAAAGATTCAATGAAGTTAAACAAAATGTTAAGAAATATGTTATTATATTACTCTAATATTTATTGTAATGTAGTATTAGAAATCTTCCATTCAAAGCACTCAGGATGTGCCGGGATAACATCGCTCATTGAATTTTGCACAAACTTGTGGAGCCCATGATGTCACCAAAAGGGGACCAAAAAGGGGACGCATCAAATTTAATCAGGAATTCTTTGCAGATTTTTTATTTAACTTTTCTCATAAAAGGTGCGGCTGATACTATAATATAAAAAAATTAAATTAATAAATAAATCAAATCAGATCAATACTTTTGAAGTCCACTGTAAAAATACTGAAATCAATTAGAACTGATTGAATCTAATCACAGCCCAAAAACCATGCGCTCTTACCAAAACACTGAGGGACGGACCCCATACTGCCTGAGACCCCTGTCTGCAGAGCAGTGACTATAGCCCCAGCAGAAAACATACAGCATCTGGGCACTCTATCTGCACTCAGTGGGGTGCCTGTCTCTTCCCGCTTCTAATGACCCAACACTTATCTGATATTCAACTTCAAATACACCCACAGAGGTCCTTGCAGGACAGCCTGCACGTCACATTCATTCTGCACACACCACGTTCAACGACTGTTAAACAGTCAGCTGTCTGTAATATGTGATTGAATCATTTATTCCTTGTGGCTGTTTTAACATGTGACATGTTCATCAGTATCATCATTTCACAGACACAGACGATATTGTGACTCCGCACCACATGGCACATCAGCGAGAAATATAGAGAGCATGCAGAAACAGAAAATAATATGTATTTAATTGATTCTCTCCCACTCGCTGTCACTCTGACAGATGAATATGTCTGCGCTGATACATAACGACTTACTCACGCGTGTATTCTGTATTTATCGTCACAAACACAGATTGAGAGAGAATACATGTCGTAAACTCAACAGCACTCGTGTCTTAATTACGCAGAGAGCTGAAATAAGTTAACAACTTTCCTTGAGCTGTAAAAAACTAGACAAAATATTATACATGTATAAAAGACACAGAGGAGAAGCTGACAAAACAATAAAGTTAACAAGAAAACTACAAACAATCCATTTGCATCAGCCCAAGTCTCACAGCAGGAATACAGTGCCCGGCTTCAAACCTCCCATTGGTCATTCACTGCCTACTTTTCATTGATTGGGCTTGAAGGGGATTACCCAGCTAACAATTTTAGGTTGTAAGAATGCTTCCCTAACGTTTTCATTAAGTAACAAAAAGTTAATGTTATTTTGAATGTTCTTATTCAGACATTTTTGTTATATATGATACATAATGTTAACGTTTGACCAAAGGTACTGCAAAAACGTTTTTGATAACTTTTAGAGAGAATTAGCTAATTTTCTGAGAATGTTCCATGTCAGCTGGATAGAGACCCGTGAAGCAATTGTTTTTACACACAAATGTACTTCAAAGTACAACATAATTCTCCAACACACACACACACACACACACACACACACAAACAAACAACAGAAAAACACAATAAAGATAAAGATATTTCAAAATGCAACATGTTTCTCCAACACACACACAAACAACAGAAAAACATACAAAGATTAAAAAACTGTTTATACTGACAACACACACACACACACACACACACACATAGACACAAAAACACACTCCCGCACACACATCCAAATCACAACAGTACCCTTCACCCATAATCACCCCCCCGCTTCGGCTGCCTGAAAGCTCTCCACACCTGTAAGCAATGATTCGCTTTACCACAAGCTACACTGTACAGGGTAACATCAACACCCTCTCCATTCATCCAAAAACACCTCTCACACACCTATTATGAGTATATGCTGTAAAATTAAAGACAGATCTGATATTAGACAATATACGAGCACTTATAACTGAAGAGGATGCGTCTGTAGAAGCTTTTGAAATGGAATGAAATACAGTAAAACTGTAACGCCCGTGTGTATTAATACTCTTCTGTCTAACGGTTACAGTGGGAATAAAATATTAACACCTACAGAACCTCGCTGTGCTGTCACTCAGAGTAACAGTTAAATATAGCCTCTTCCCTCCGGCTGTCAACAAAGATGTCACGCGGCAACACAGCGCTGCTGCTGGGCAGAACAGAGCTTTAATTTAATGAGCACGCCGGCACATATGTTTTAATCACAGATGCAGAGGCACACATCATTAAAGGCACTGAGTGGAAACAGAGACCTGCCGGTGAGCCAGCGTGTTTGTGAAGCACAGCAAGTGTGTGTTTGTTATCCACTGTTACCTTAACGTCCCCATTGGTGGGTTCCTAATGCACAAACCGTGATACATTGATCACACATTTGTTAGGATGAAATGTAAAACCTCACATCCTCATATACATGTATGTATTAGACAGACACTTTTATCCAAAGCGACACACAGTGCACGCAAGCACAATGCAATTTTATAAGTACGTGTGTTCACTGGGAATCGAACCCGCAACCTTTTGTTCTGCTAACGCAATGCTCTACCAGTTGAGCTGCAGAAACGTCCCTAAAACACGTTTCTAAAACATAGAAAAGTGTTTTAGATTTATTATGATTGGTCGAAATGTAAACGCTGTGACTCTACATTAAGTCTGTATGCTTTTTCTGTACATAAAAATAAAAACATGCAATTATTTTTACTAAATTACTAAATTACTATTACTAATAAAGGGGTCCAATGATTCTTAAGTCTAAGTCTCTCACTGCCTGCTGCCTTGTTAGTCTTCTACCTGTCTCCTGTGACTGAGTTCAGCTCGACGCTCCAGCATATAAGACAGCAACAGGATAGCCTGACTGCCACACAAAAACTGTTCCTGGACCAGTCAAACTGTTTGGTTTCATACGGGAAGTTTCATTATTTGCAGTCTCCTTAGCTTACTGTCCCATCATTCAGCTGGTATTCATAAGGATTTCTGACAGCTTCGAGATGAGTGAGTGTGTGTGTGTGTGTGTGTAAGAGAGAGAGATAGAGAGAAAGAAAAAGAGAGACAGAAAATTCATATTTGTTTGCACCCACATCACACACACCAGTCTCCAGTAATGTCAACCTCATGTGAGATTCTGACATTTGTGTTTCAGCAGGAGTTTGGCAGGTATGTCAGTGCATTATTCATGCATCTATGCAGTCAATCAATGCTGACGAGCAAGCTGGCCGTTCAGTGCATTACGCGGGAGTTTGTTTCCAAATGCTGCAACTTTCACTACTCATTCTATAAAGAAAGACATGCTGAACGCAATGAGAACGTGTTAATGCAATCAGGAAATGTATCTAATCCTCTTAATTAAGAGAAAGACTGAGGAGAACTTCCCCCTAAGGGATTGCAAGACAGCTGGTCATTATCCCAAAATACAGCCTGTATTCAGGACTACATCACCCTGAAGGGGGTTATTTTGTGATAACATTGTCTCAGTTATTACCCGGTTGCTTACAAAACAGTAAATAAATTCAAGTAACTTTATTATGTGAGAGCACAGACTGATAGAAGAGGCAAGAGACTAGCACAGTGTAGGAGATCAAGTTTTGGTTTCCAGGGACAACGGTAGGGACAAGTGTAGTGGTCACTTTGAATGACCATCAAGTACCTATCTAAGAGGGAATGTTCTCAGGATGTTGGCTAATGTTCTCTAAAAGTTTTCTCAAAGTGTTCAAAAACATTCTTGCAGAAACTTAAGTAGGACATTTATTTGTGTTGTATATCATATATATTAAAAATGTTTTTCTTAAGTAGTTAGTGAAACTAACACAATTACACAATTAAAAAAGTTTGATTAACAAAGCAATAACTAAGAAATAACAGTAATATGACGTTTCAATAATTCTTAAAATAACATTTTTAATGTTTTTGTTACTTAATGAAAACATTAGGTAAACATTCTTACAACCTAAAATCGTTAGCTGGGTAAAACGCCACATAACCGTGTTGTTTACGTGACAACCAGATCATATAAAGCCCTTGTTAAGCTGACAACAGAATTATAAATCACTTTTCATTAATAATATCGTCAATTGACCTTTTTGCATTTACAGCAATTACAAACATATCATATTCACATATGTACACTACATGAGAGCCTGTTGGATAGTTTCACAACCAGATCTGTGCTGGAGGGGAAACTGCAAACAAACGTGTCTCATCTATGTATTTCTGAAGCTGAACCAAATGATTGGAACTGGTGTGCATTGGTTCAACCCACATGCTGCCTTGTCTGCATCACCATAGTAACCAAGACGGATGCCAGAGAGCCGACATTTCGTCTGGTACTGGCAGGAGGAAGGTCAGTACCGTGAGGGGGTGAGAGGGTCAAAGGGCAACTCAACCAGAGCCTGTAAACAAACATCTCTCCACCATCCAGCCCGTAATCATGCTACTTAACGAGCAGAGCTGTGCGTAATCACAGCTATGAGTGTGCAGCTGAGGTTACAAAAACATCTTGTTGTGAGATTTGTCCCCACATGCAATCACAGCTGTAACTTAACTCGCTTCCTGACAGCGTGCCATATGGAGAGAGTAGCTCACAGACGCAGTCATCTGTTGAAATGTGTGCGAGATAGCAGGATGCTCTTGGGAGTGGGGTATTTTTGTGGACACTGTAGGAGTTTCAGAAGATCAGAACGTACCCAGCTAACAGGAAATGTTCTCGGAATGTTGACTGGCGCTCTCTAAAAGTTTTCTCAGAGTGATCAAAAACATTCTTGCAGAAACGTTAGTAGAACATTTTCAAACGTTTTTAACGAAAGCATTATTATTAAGTAGTTAGTGGAACATTTTATCAATGTTACAGAATTAAAAAAATAATTATGATTAATAATACAATGTCTAAAAAACTGGACATTTTTCAAAACGACATTTTGAATGCTTTTGTTACTTAATGGAAACATTAGAGAAACGTTCTTACAGCCTAAAACTGTGAGCTGGGTATCCTGAATGCTCTGTGATCTAATCTTGGATCCCTTGTCAGTTTGTTAATCCAGAATGTGTGATATTATTATATGGCTGGAGTGTGTGTGTGTGTGTGTGTCTGTGTGTTTACAAATTTATACCCAAATGTCAGCAAAACCTGACAAAACCTCCTTTTGGAGACATCCTCATTTGTAAAAATGTGTGTGTGTGTGTGTGTGTGTGTGTGTGGAGTCACATGTTGTGTGACTCTCCCTCTTGATTCAAACCAGCAGAAAAGGTGAAGTACATGTCTTAAAGATATCATACATGTCTTAAAGATATCATACATGTCTTAAAGATATCATACATGTCTTAAAGATATCACACATGTCTTAAAGGTATCATACATGTAAAGCTGCCTTGAAACAATGACAATTTGTAAAAAGCGCTATATAAATAAAGTTGACTTGACTTGACAAGTGAATCTCTTCAGAAGACAGAAGTTGCTGTCACTTACTGATGTGTACAGGTAGCCCTCACTGTTCATGGCCAGATAGAGTTTGGTCTGAACTCCCTGGATGGCCACCACTCGCAAACCCACGGGGATGAGGTTGAACATGCCTGTGTGAGAAACAAAGCAAAGTCACAAGTGTAAACGTTTGTCGAATACAGCTGTGATATTTATTTGAAGTGTACATCACATGCAAGCCAAAATTCTTACCAATCACCCAATGGCTGATGGGAATTCTAAGGATGACAATGCAAACAGCTGGAGAACGTTTACATTTCTCACCTGCGTTATTTTGCTAGAATCAGCCATGGCTTGTCATGAGTCATTTACATACTTTCAAGAGAAACATTAATTTCAGCGAGGAATAACGTAGGTTAAATGTAACATGATGTAACATCAATTTTTCTATAGCCATATGACCGGATGACACGTGCAGGTCTGTTATATTATTGGGTGGTAATATTTGTCCTCACCCATGTGACCTTGATTACTGACGTAATCAAATTTGAAATGAAAACAAAAACTTTGTTTACATAATTTGCTTTCAGATATATTTGTCTCCACCTCTGAAATGATGGAGAAAATTATATCTGAATACAAATTTATGAAAACAATCTTTTTCTTTATAACATGCGCATACACTGATGAAATTTTGTGTTGCCTTTAAATTCACACCATAAATCATTTCCTACAAAAACATGTTCATTCTAAATTTGTGTGAATTTTGCCCCTGGTGCAGATATATCTCCATGTATACTACAGCTCAATCCTGTGCAGATTAATCATGCTCACTCTTATCAACATGGGTCAGCATTTCACCCTCTTCAAACTGCCTGTTTCAGTCTCTATGAACCGTCGCTTCTTAGTTCCTCTTTCTTTCTCACACGCTCTCTATCTCTCTCTGTCTGTTTCACACTCATCTCTCCATCTCTTTCACACGTTCTCTCACTCTCTGTTGAGTTAGTGAGTTGTGCGGGGCTCATGTCTGTTGCTACCGCGGGTTGCGCCAACTCGCCTCACACCTTTGTCCCCCTCACCACTTAAACCATAAAGCTGACAATCCCTCCCATCCACACAACCTCTTCCTGCCAGTAGGAGACTGAACAAGCCAACCAGCCGCCACTGACTCCCAGAGTATCTGAGGAACATAGGCTTTGGGAAAACGGCACAAGCTTTTAGAAAGAAAAAATGTGTGCGCATTTCATGAGTTATGTAACTTCTCTTGATTATAAAAGCTTGAAGGAAACAAACTTGTTCTCTAAACAAGGCTGCTTTCTGAATACACAAAAAAGTATTAGTAATACAGAGCCTCGACGTGATGTCATCGCATGTGATTATCATTTGTGTACAATATTTGGTATTTTAGGAGAATATACTCGGCTTTGCAACTTCCCCCCTTCTCTCCCATAAAGGGATCGTTCTCCCAAAACTTGATATACTTATAATCGCATTTACTGCATGAAGCACAAAATGAGAACAGTGTTCACAACGGTCTCCTCATCTCACCCCTCTCCCCAACAGTAAGTTTATAATAATGATTTATAATTTGAGCTGTTGGGTCTGATTTCTCAGGTAATGTCGGTTTGGCTTCATTTAAGTAAAGTATGTAAACAGAGATGACAGTAGACAGACAAAAGTTATGGACTGCAGCTTTAATATTGCTTGTTTCCTGCGGTCAGTGTCTCACTCCACTCTTATTCCCCCATCAATGCTCTCTGTCATCTCTGAACCGGACCGACACCTGCCTGGTCCATCTGCAGGGATCTGCCCTCCTCTGCTCTGCGCTCTACAGCCACTGAACTGACTAAAAGACTCCCAGTTGATATTAACGGTTTGTAGGCACCAGATACAGAAGCTTTAACAATGGTTGTAATTATATTTCCATGTTAGGAAGATAATACATATGAATATTCTCTTGTATCTGTTTGTGGCACACACACGCCCAGCTAACACGGAACGTTCTCAGAATGTTGGCTAATGTTCCCTAAAAATTCTCTCAAAGTTATCAAAAATGTCTAACGTAACGTAGTAGAGTTTTTTTTAAGTTATTTATCATATATATCAAAGTCTTTATTTATATGTAGTTAGTGGAACATTTTATAAATGTTTACAACGTCTAAAAACCTTTCCTGGAACTTGTAAAATAGCATCTTTACTGTTTTTGTTACTTAATGGAAACGTTAGGGAAACATTCTTACAACTAAAACTAAAATTGTTGCTGGGTGGGCTTAAACACACACAGTTATGGCGATCTCATCTCAAAGGGATTACCAGAGCTTGGCCGGGGC
Source organism: Botia kubotai (assembly GCA_036877585.1). NCBI lineage: Eukaryota > Metazoa > Chordata > Actinopteri > Cypriniformes > Botiidae > Botia > Botia kubotai. Next base: position 19,160 of record JAZGTI010001449.1, read on the forward strand.
CGGGTTGTGGGTAGCAAACTCAATAAGTCGTGCCTGAGAGAGACACCTGAGCGCAGAATCACAGAGATCTGGGAAGATCAAGGTGCGGTAATCATTTCTGCAAAGAGGCCAATACAACACAACCATCCTTCAGAGTCGCACCCAGTTGACTAATAATTCACTAACAGAAGAGAGTCTATCTCTTACAGAACCTCTACATGAAAACACAAATGTCATACTCTACTAGTTCAGCTACAGCAAAGTAGCTTTTTACAGCAATTTGTTTACCACAGCAAACAGGGTTATTGTTTAGTAAAATATTTTTGCATTTCTAAAGGTTAGTCTTTTGGTGTAATACATTTGGACATGAATCTCACAGGTTAGAACAAGCAGATTGGGACTGAAAAACAAATAAACTTCTTTATAGACGGAATTCGAGTTAGCAGAGATAAAACCTAATGTTGACAGAGAAAAGACCTGCTGCCAAGACACATTGATTGGGAATTGAATTAGGCTGTAAAACTCCGCACAAGGAGTCGTAATCCAATACAACAGCCTACCTGACATTTACTGCTCAGAATCAACTTTTGTTTTGCTCCTCCAAGAGCTCATCGCCGTCAGAACTAAGAGACGGAAAGACTCATTTTTCATAAGGTCTTTGCCTTTAAATGATGCGCTGTTCACCCCTCATCTGCCAGATTTCATTCAATAAATGAACCTGATTCTATCACTCTCAAACTGTGTCTCGTTCTTGCTGTCATTCTCGCACAGTTAAAGCAACAATCAAATACAATAATTTATAGATTTTTGTATTGAAAGATTTGTCGCTAAAGCTGCGCTCCGTAACTTCTCTCTGTCATCTGTTTCAACTTAAAATTGCAGGTTATCTTAAGTACGCATGTTGAAGTCAAATAAAGCCAAACTGACATTTCCCATTAAGTCAGACCTGACAGTTCAAATTATAGATCATTATTATATATATAAACTTCCCGCTGGGAATCGAGGTACGGTAAGGAGGTCATGTACTTGCTCAATAACTGACTTTTGTTTATTTTTACCAAGAAGGTGAGAATTGCAGCAGTCACTGAGATAAGAGTATAAGAAAGTAAATCTAAATAAAATCAACATTGATTTAATACAAATAAACATTAGACAGAATATTAAACATGGGACTGAATATATAAACTCAGGATGCTCATCGCACGAGTGCCCAACCCAGGCACAAATATTTTGTATTTATCCTCCTACCCTTTGGCTGAGATCTGTGTTATCAACACGCTATAAACTGGCACTTTTGTCATATTTTAAGGGAAACAATGATCAATGATTTAACATTATGAAACATAATATTACTCAGCACACAATCTGTGCATGGAGCCGCGTTTCAAGAGCACTACCACTCATGAGATAAACCACAGACATCCAGAGAGTAAAGAGAGCAGTGGAGCAGACCCCCATCCCTGTTACACACGCACACGAACCAAGAGGAGAGCCGAGAGGACTGCACAGCCGTCGCTATGGAGACAAGGGCACCAAGCTCCCAACAATTCTATTTTTGTGGTGCGAGAGATAGAAGCTCCATGTTTTCCCACTTCTCCTCTCCAGCAACAGCTTTTCATTCTCCATAAAATAAGGGAGTGAGGTTAGGAAAAGCAGGTCAGCTATTATGTAATCTCACCCCTATATAATTCATTCTACCTTGCAGTCAATCACGCAGGAAATGAAGAAAGCGAGACGGAAAGCAGGAAAATAAACAAACAATTACAGAAGGAGTGGCCAGCCACCCGAGTGACTCCGGTTTCAAAGCGAATCAAATGTGTTTACCTTAATCCCTTTTCAGCTTGAATTGGTATCTTGTGCACATACACAGCAATTAACTTCTTGAAGTTATACTTTTGTTAACTGCACACGCGTTCCCAGCTTACAATTTTAGGTTGTATAAACGTTTCCGAACATTTCCTAACAAGTAACAAAAGTAACAAAAAGGTAAAAAAATATTATTTTAAACGTTCTAGGAACGTTCAAAACATAAATATTTTTAGACATTGTATTTACGTGACTGCTTGATTACAAGAACCTTTTAATTCTGTAACATTTTTAAAACATACCGCTAACTACTTAAGAATAACGTTTGTGATATATGATGTGTAACAGTAAAAATGTTCTACTAACATTACTGCAAGAACACTTTTGATAACTGAGCAAACTTTTACAGAACGTTGGCCAACGTTCTAAGAACGTTCCCTGTTAGCCGAGTTACTGACAATTGGGTGATAATCTGGATGAGCTGGTCTTATGTCTCTATCCATGACAGGATTTGGAGATTCGAGTGATTACATGTCCAAATGATTTGGATTGGACCACATGTTCAGCTCATGGGCCGTGTTCAATTGATGATATGAGCATCATCGTCGCCCAGTGACTAATTGAATAGTCAAGCTAATTTACAGGCCCCAGAATGCCACAGGCACTTAGCGTCAGTGAGATATAGCACATATTAAATTAGAGCTCTGCCAAGCAGCCAGTCGGCTCTGTCCCCACTCACAGACGCAGTACAGCCTACAGACTAAATAATTCACACTTTCAGGTGCCCATCAAGATGACTCAAAAGCGAATGACGCTAAATAATCATCGGTCATACATTTGTTTTTGACCAAAAAAGTGCCTAAAAATTGTCGCATGCACTTCTTGACATTTTTGACTAATATGATGTGAAAATAAACTAAACAAATTTAAACTGTAATCTGAAGGGAAAATAAATCTGCACAGGAAACAACAACAACAGCTGGCATTGGAACGAAGCATAGTCGTTCCATTGGTCTTCCATTGTTCCAACGTTGAAACCAAGCACAGGTGCTGCACAGGTGCCGCACAGGTGCTGCACAGGTGCTGCACAGGTGCATATTTGGAACACAAATGAGAAACATGGAGCGAGGCTCCAACGTACTTACTGAAACCACTGTCCTCCTCTTTAGTGCCATCAATGGTTCCATCTGCTTGGAGCTGCAGGTGAAAGCCCTGTCGACTGTACAGCTTCGTTACGATCCCCTTCAGCTGGGGCTCTGCAGAGGGCGAGACAGAAGGTGGAGAGAGAGAATGAGAGATGGTTAAACAGGCACGGTCACTGTGACAGCATTATGGGCTTTAAAGCTCTTGGCTTAGCAGAGCTTTGCATGGTCCACAGATCTGAGCCTGCATTACAAACAGGAGATCAGACCACAACGACAGGGAAACAGGGAAAGTCAACATGTGGGTACAGAAAACATGTATGTCCGCGAGAATTCAAGCAGAATATGTAGATTCACAAAGCTACACTCTTAAAAGTCTTCATTGCGATGCCCTAGAAGAACCATTTTTGGTTCCCCTAAGAACCTTTCCGTCAAAGATTCTTAAAAGAACTTTTTCTTTCCCACCTTTTTATAGTCTAAAGAATCGTTTTCCACTACAAAGAACCTTTTCTGAAACGGAAAGGTTTTATGGAGGTTAAGGGTTCTTTATGGCGCCATGCAACCAAATATGGTTCTTCTATGACATCATGAAAGAGTGAATAAAGATATCACCATACACAGGTGTGATGTGCATTACTAGAACTAAGAACTGCATCTATCTAGAACACAGCACATAAAACAGTTCTCCTGTGCAAACAGCAGATTGTCCCAGCAGATCTGTAGTTATTATGTCTTGGATGGATCTGACTATTGGCTCTGATTATTTCTGAGGATCTACAGGCTACTGTACGGTGCTGTACAGGTACAGTTTTCCTAAGCGTGTAAATGAGCAAAGACAGAACAACAAGCAGTGTGTACAGTACGTAATCTAGACACATGTTTAAGTTCACCTAACAAATGCACGTATTTTTGTACGTGTATTTAAGTATGAGACTGTACTGATGACAGAATCACTGCTGTGAACAATGAGCAGATGAAGATCTGCACAAACTTTCACTCTAGTGTCATATGAGGGTTATGTAAGATGATGTGAGAAGAGAGGCAGGGTGATTGGGACAGAGCCAGGATGGATGGATGGATATAGATAGACAGACATGTATAATCATGGGAAAATGGCTGCAGATGAAGTAACAAACTTATAATGTGATAGCTACAGGGAGTCCAGGGAATTTTACTCGCTCTTCTAAAACCTCCACAGAAGTCACAAACCTTAAAACCGTTTCTATGTTTCTGTCACTGAGGATGATCTTCAACCGTCAGTCTTTACCAGACACTTTTGTTACATGCGTTTACAAAATCATTCAGAATACACGCACGCGGCAAATTTTGCTGCAGAATATTCCAACATGACATCTAAACGTCCCTGTATCTCTTCTGCACGGGCACCGATTAAAGTTATATAAACTTAAAAGTTATAAACACTTTTTTTCAGTTTATTTTCTTACTATTCTGTCACGCTGAAATAACTGAAGGTGCCGTGAGGCTGTTGAATACCTCGGGTTAAATAAGATCTCACAATGAAGTGACGCCATTTAAAAGACTGTAATTTAGTAGTCAAAATAAAACATTTAAAGACTTCAAAAGTGTGAGAATGATGGTTGCTATGATGATAGAAAGGTCATGCGAGGATTAAGACAGCCTAAAACACAAGCAACATCAGACCTGGACGTCTTCTTCTACGCTTCTTGGAGCCGAAAAGCTTGACTCTGGAGAACACGCTGAGTCGACTGGGTTTCTCGCATGTTCCTTTGGCTTTATTGGGACTGCTCACGCAGCGGCAGGCGTTTGATTTCTCACGCTCCCTCGCCTGCCTCTTCTGCCGAATAAGGGAGCTGGCGATCGCCGCAGCCATGGCCAGTTTGACGGTGCGACGCCCAAAACTTTCAGCGGACAAAATTCGTTCCCCCCACCTCCACCACAAACAGTTTTCTTTAGGGGAATCTTTCACCTAAACCTCACATTCACGTCTTCATACACCATTCGCCATCGTTCGTCAGTTAGAATGACAGAAACCCACACAGAACAGTTTCAAACAGGTCCACGTTCAGTCTCACAGCGGCTGTCCCCACATAAAGTGCCACTATCTGGCCATTTCGACTAATGATGAAGAAAACGCTCCTCCAGACAGCGAGCACGCGTTTCGCAGCATCCCACGAAGCGCTCGGTCACGGCACGCAGGACGGAGCCATCATGTAAGACAAACACCTGTTAGCGAGCGCGAACGCGCGTTTCAGCGGGTGCGCGCTCTGTGAGTGGGGGTGTGCATGAGAGAGTTTACGATAACTGTTAATCTTCTTGATCCGTTTGTAATGCAGATCCCAACAAGGCAAGGCATATTATTACCCCAGGTCGTAATATGATGATATCACCATAGTAGCAGTCAATTTCGGGAAAGCCCTCCACGGGGGAATGAAAACGTCATTTCCAGTTTATTTGACACGCTGCGATCTTGAACGCTTCCTACCACGTAGATGTTAATTGGGGGCACACTTCACCTGCACGTGAACTACAGCAGCCATATGACCACTTCAATATTATACCGATAAGTAGTTCTGAATATTTGCATCTGTCATACGTTCAGTGTGGAGTAATCAATATCGTACAATAAGACGAATCGATCCCTCGATGGACGACAGACGCACATCTGCCCATCTCAAATCCCGAACAGATGTGTATAAATTGTTGAGACGGTTTGATTTGTCTGAATATCACATGCCAGTTTTATGGGCCATTTCTTTGCACAATATAAAGGCTCGCGTGGAAACAACGCGGTTGTGATGTCCTGATTGGACGGAAGTCGGTTGCCATGGCAGTGATTTTCCTGCGCGCGTGTTGAAAACAACTCTTCTGGCTCACTCGTAATAATCTGCATTAATATGCATGTTAATATGCACTGCATTAATATACACTACGTACAAGCATCGTTTTAAACGTAATAGTTTTATTGACAATATTTTAAAATATGACAAGTCTGAAGCAACGTGAAATAAAATATTATTTTGATTTTATTACTGGCATTATTTATTTCAATCGACGGGTCGAATGCAACGTGACTAAAGGCAGTGTTTTGAATTTGCCTTGAATTCGTTCTCTAAACGTGGTGAACCGTTAGTTAGAGAGTTTCAACTATCTCTATAGAAACTCCGTGTTGGACAATTACTGTTAAATGACTGACTTTAAGACGCCCACAAAACCTCAGCAACTATCGCAAGTCTCATCCCTACTGTTTTCTGCCCTCCCCATAACCACTTAGAAGTCTCGTGGGGTTATTTGTTCATCAACAGCGCCATCTGCCGTACAATTAATAATTAACAACAAGAAATAACAACGTGACATTTGGACAAACGTCATATCTGCTTACGAATCGTAGGACAAGTATTTCATATAATTGATGTAAAATTGAGCATGAAATTGGGCACTACGTAAGCAAGGTTATTGTTAAAATGAAATATAGATATTGGATATGGATATAGAACAGATATTCGAGTCACACTTAGCTAAACAAGCTTAAACACCCTAATTATTAACTTCCGTGAATGTGATTAAATTCATAATAGATTTCACAAAATCTGTTTAGGTGATTTGACTAAACAAATCACCTTTAATTTAAGAAAATGCAATATAATTTGTTTTACATAATTTATATAAACTCCATTACATTAATAATCGATAACGAGGCAAATAAATACAAATAAGTTCGTAATAACGAACAGTTAAAGTAAAACACAAAAGGAATGAAGACGGAAATGAAGCATTAATGCGGACCATGCGCAGCTTTGACATCAGCACTGGAGGTTCAGCACCTCGGACAGCGCCAGCCGGGAACGAAAACAATGCGCTCCGTGAAAACTTCAGCCAACATACATACGCGAGCCCATGTATAATAAATAACGAAAATAAAATCATTTCAGTACAAACACTCCGAACTTTGTCCCGATGGGTTACTTAGAATTGTGCAGATTTCTTAAAACGCTGTTCCTTACCTGACGTCGATTTTCTAAGAGGAAACGTCATGTTTAGCAGTTAAAACGCTGAGATAATAAAGCTGGAAGGCAGTGATGATTCAGAAAGGATGTTTTCAAAGTTTTCACCAAAGAAATCCTAATGGAGCTGACGGGAGGTCATCAAGGCGGGGCCGGCTGCGTTCAGAAATCATTACTGGACATTAGTGACTAGCCATTAAGACTTTTAAAGCGGTCATTAAAGATTCATTGGGAAGCGCTGTTGATCCGGCAAACACTGGGCGTGTGTTCACTAAACTGCGGCGCTCTGGGTCACAACTGCAGGGAACCGTGTGCTTCCTAGAGCAGAGCTTTCGTCCCTCTCACGTTACAAAGAAACGACTGTAAAGTGATCCGTTAATGCGTCGTGTAAACCAGTTATACCAGACCTTCCATTCTCCTCTCAGAAGCATCATCCGATCGGAATATGCTGCAGCAGACATACGCGGTGCTTCTGACTTCTGTTGTTTTCAACAAGTCGGTTAGTTTAATCGCTGATCTAAGCATCAAAATAACAAATACAACTGTAATCCAAAAAGTTTAATGAGTTAGCCAAAAACTGCATGAAATACTTTTTCACTTGTAATTTTGTTCCATTGACAAAAGGTCTGAAATAAACTTTTAGCTTTCGAACGAGGCCAAGGTTTGTATATTTACAAACATGAGCAAATTAGAACAGTCAAACCTAAAGTTATACAGTACAGTACAGTATTGTCACAGTATGACAATAAATAGCGTCAGTTAAAAACCTGATCTTTTAATGTCACAACAAACAGTTCCCAGGATAACTGTAACAATCAGTATGAATGTTAAATGAGGCAGATCTGAGATCAGAGCGTCTCAGACATCTTTTGGAAGTCAAACACAGGTCATAACCTCGAGACCTTTCAGCACACCGTTATACAGAGCACACGTATCACAGCAAGCATCGGTTTCTAGTATGTCAGAGCTGAATATAATACAGGCAATTCCGCTTTTATCATAAGAGGCAAATACAGAAGATTCGCGAATCTGTTTTAAAGGTGTTGTTCAACGCTTTGGCCACTAGATGGAGCAATGACACTATATTAAATCTTTCTACTGTTTTCGCTCACCTCATATCACATCATTCTTACCATTTCCATCATCAAGGCTAATGCTATTGTTTAACATTTCACTAACTCCAACAAAACATACAGAATCTGTTAGTTTTACGTTAGAACAGACATCGTTGATCTAACGATCACGAAAATGACGTCAGATCAGACAGACTAATCAGATTATCCATGGTAGGAAGTGGTGACTCAATGTAACCAGACAGTAAGACGGCCAAACATTAGCAATCCATCACAATCTGATAAAACTGTAAGGCTCTAACTTAACTACTAAAAGAACACACCTAACTGCATAACAGTGTGTGCTATGGCTGTTTAACCAGATCTTTGCCACTAATTACATCCTCGAGAAATACAAAAATGTAAAAGCTGACCCTCGTTGACGCATATCTAATTAAGACAGCTGTATTTGATGGTTCTTCTGCATGAAATAGCACACACAAAGCAAATCAGAGACACGATAGGGAAACTGCTGTGGAGATTAGCATCTTAAAAGGACCCAGCAAAAACAAACCGTATGTACAAGTACTTGTAACGCTACAATGTGTAGCTGTGCTATGTTTGGTTTGACGCACGCACGCACGCACACAAAATACACATTTCACAAGTGAGAGTGGCAGGTCTGTGCCACACAGATGGCCACACTGTTCTCTCTCGCTTTTTGTTTGTCTGGGAACAGATTTCAGCATCACGCAAGCAGCGCTTCAAAGAATAATGACATCATCTCTCAGCGCTGCGCAGAAATCGTAGTTGTGAGCTCCATCAATGGCCACTAGATGGAGGTGTTGTTAACGAACTTTGCTACGCATAGACATTTACGGAGACTGATGACCCTTTTGACCTCTGCCATTAAAGTCACTCCTCGTTTCTCTTTAAGACAAAACCTCAAAGATGGCGGGCGAGGTAGAGGAGGGCGTGTAGTATTTCAAACACATTTCGATTTTTAGAGTCACACGTAATGTCTGCATTCATAACAGGATCACAGGAAATCCATGCGGCGCTTGCTTTGACCTTTAAAATTCAAAAGGTTCAAATTAACAGCGATAAGGATAAAAACAGTGGAGTAAAAACTGTTTCGTAGAGTAAGGATGAAATGTGTTGTATGCATACGGCCCGTGAGCTTGTGAGGTCACAGCATTGCGTTGCTGCTAAAAACAGGACGGCCTTCTGCTGAGTGCTGGCCACTAGCACCTTGGCAATAGCAGGTGTTGTCATGGAGATGGTGTCTATATGAGCGTGTGATCATGGTGGGTGGGGGAGGACCATCCTCAAACCTCTACATCCCCTCATCCCCCCATAATTTACCCTCTCTCTCTCTCTCTCTCTCTTTGTAAGTCTCTCTCTCATTTTCAAATCATGTCCACATCCAGGTTACCCGTCACATTCAGTCTAGTTTGAACCACTGATGTAACAAGCGTTACACTGAGAGAAATAAAATGAAAGGAAGATGAAAGGAAGAAACTGGGAAAATAGGATAACAGGAATGAAAGAGACAGGAAATATTTGTGATCATTGAAAGATATTAATGATGCGACGTTAGCGTGTGAGAGACGAGGAGGAAAACGGAGTGGATTAAAAATAAGAAGCGATCTATTCGAACAAAGACAATCCAAAATAAATGACTCAATGACAAAATAAAGGACAGAAATACCACAGCAGGAACGATAATAAGGTTAAGCAGTAACGTACCTCATGCAGCAACAATGATCAGGCAGTTCTGTGCTGATCATTAGAACACCAGACCAGCTAGAGTCCAAAGCTAACCAGACGACTTACTTTTCAGAAGGTAATTACACAACACTGTCTGTGTTTTTTCCTTTTGACCCTGAAGTAAAACTCAATCTACAGTCTCGGCTCGGATGCTCGGCTTGTGGGTGCTGTCTGACGGAGATGGAGGTTATGCTTGTTTACATAAAACTCAAACTCATACGTTTTAATGTGGGTTATCGAGAAGCTATCATATATGAGATCTATAAATAAACAAGATCTACATAAGTTGTTACAGTAACAACAGATGCTGATCTGTTAGGAACAATGTAGCCATTTTCTGCATCGAGCTCATGAAGTCTTTGAGCCTGAGAAGCTTTGATGAGTGTGAGAAGTCTCAAGAGCTCTGCGCCAGGGCCCATCTGACCTGAATGAGTAATCTGAGAGCTGCTTTCATTTGTATGAGATCCACAGAGGCTCCACAGAGGCTGTGGGACCTGCACACGTCCATGCTGGATCACGTCTGAGAGAAAATATATATACAGCAGAATCAACCAGAATCCCAGAGAACAGGGAACGTTCTCAGAACACTGGATAACGTTCTCTAAAAGTGATCAAAAATGTTGTAGTAACGTTTGTAGAACTTTTTTAATGTTATATATTATGTACAGCAAAACGTTATTCTTGAGTCGTTAGTGGAACATTTTATAAACAGAGGCAAAAATGTTTTAGCAACTTATTTGGCAACAAGCCATACTGTTAATATAACGTCTAAAAAACGTTTTGAATGTTTCTCGAACTTTCAAAACAACGTTGATGTTTTTGTTACTTTGTTAATGTACCCTACTTTACCATCGAGGGACCGAGTGAGGGGACATCAGGAAAAGAACACACACGATACAACAAGTTATACCAATTATAGAAAGTTTTCAGAAAATCACAATTACACCTGTAGAGCAACAAATCCATGAAACAGACATTGCGGTAAATTCTATCAATTTAAAAATAAAAATGTAATAAATTTTAAAAACATTCTGTAATTAGTAGGTGACTGCCAAAATGAGCTCAATAAAGTTTATACAGCACCTCTACCCTCCGTAAAAATCGCTTACAGCTTATTAAAACACTCATATCCTGCCAAACTCCAGTACACTGGCTAAGACCGAGTCTACTTTAATGGAAGGTACAGCATTAATCTAATCTGATGTGTTGGAGTGCAATTGTGGCAGAATTGGGATTTTATGAATGTTTGTAATGTCAGTAAACTTACTAGCGTGAAACCTCATAAAGACTTAATGTCTGCAGACTCGCGCACGTTTCTGCCAGGATTCCCTCATAAACACGACCTGAGCGTATTAATAACTCATTTTCTATTTTCATCCTGGCAGCGGGGCCCGAGCAGAGGCTATGTGAGGGGCCACTGACCTATATCGAATCCCAGTCAGACAGATATAAATGGAAATGGTTTAAAATGAGTGCCAGATGACCCCGCTCATGCTAATTCAACAGCCTGAAAATGAGTTACAAGATAAAGGAGAGAGAGAGGAACAAAACAAGCTCATCCAGGCTGATGGGCGAGCGAATAGCGCCGTCTCCCACCTCAGCACAGAGGTACAGCTGTACTGATCGCCACGGCAACAGGCAGAGGTGTATGGAAGAACACACCATGTTCACGCTGGTCCAACAAACATTTAGAACAAACACCAAACTCCTGCAAACACAAAAACTCTATAAGCCCCTCCCCTACCTCCCAGTTAGCCAATCACAAACCAGGCTGATAATGTTAATAAAGCTCCACACACTTTTCAGATGGCTCCTTTGAAATGACCTGAAATACATACAGAGTGTTTTATTTTGCTAGCGAACTCTACTTCATCCTAAAGCAATACAGCCTTAGGCATTTGGGACACCCCAGTAAAAACGTCTGTGCCTAGTTTCATTCCTTTTTAATCTAGAGAACCGAATTTCTTTTATGAAACTGATTTGCAGTCGGCTTTGACTGGAGCAGTACAGCTGGAGAAGATCTGACCTTCTGCATTATTGATAGAACTCTCCTTTTATCAGCCTCGCGCTGTTTTTCCTCCCCAGAAATAAGAATTCAGGAGAGATCCTACAAGCAAGACAACACATCTACACAGTCTTTGAGTCTTCTGCTTGGCACGCTGACGTTCTCAAAACTCTTGTTATTTGATTTGTCTTTGCTCTCTTCTCCACGCACCTCGACTCCAAACGCACCACCTGTTCGAAAACCTGCGAGAGCTGCACTGCTGTGCTGCAGTGCATGAAGAAAGTGCGAGATGCGATTTGTTGCATTGCAGCTAAAAGCAACGCATGCACATTTCCTGTCTCTCCTCAGACTGTCAAGCTTCACATCGCTTAAACGCACACAGTAAATGTCTTATACGACGTTTACGTCTGTCTTCTTCCTTCCTGCCTTTCTCTTTTCATCTTTTAACATTCTTTCTCTTCATTCCACCCTGCGTGGTTTGTGATCTAAGCAGACGCGCATGCAATGCGATCTGTCTGAGGTCAAAGAATAAACAGCGGTTGAAATTCTTTTGATCCTGTCATTCCGTGCTCTCATCTGCTGTCTCACGCAAACGCAGCAGTTCTTTAGCTGCGGGGCTCTCATTTCTGAAAGCCCGTGAAATAATAATAATTTTGACATTAATGAAGCAGGAATTGCGAGGGGTAAGAACAAAGCGCTGTGCCGAAACGCTGTCTGGGTTCAGACCTCCATATCTCTGACTGTGCACATGGTAAAGCTGCCGGCTGTACTCTCCGCCTGGAGATCTTCTGACTTCCTGTCATTCTTTATGCCTGTGTGGGTTTCTGTTTCTCTCTCCCTCTTGGTAAGACATGATTACGCTGGAGTTCAACACTGCAAGAGGCCACATATTAAATAAGATATAATGTGCGCCATAATTGCTAAATAAATCACTTGGGGGTACTACAAGCAGTCACCTTGTCTGGACTTAATTTGTGATAATGAAGTAAGACTTATTACACACATATTACTGTGCAGAAATGAGGTACATCAGAATAACACAGCTGCAGGAAACTGACTATCTGCATGAGATAGTATTTGACTGAACAATGCCAAGCTTGACCAATCAGAATCAAGTATTCCGGAGAATCATATTTTAAGTCGCAATATAACTGTAAAACTGCGCTGAGCTCATGGCATGGCCAAAGAATAAGACATTAGGGCCCTCCAAAACACAGCATAACCGTGATGTATACTTTCTGAAACCGGGTGACGAGTTGGAAACAGCCGTTTGATCTCATTTAAAAACATCTGCTATAACAAGCGCTCGCTGCAGGAGTCAGTGAGGCTTAAGTGCAGATCATCACACGCAAAGACACAGTTATCCAGCGTTCCCCGCAGATCAGCCGATAAAGCGTGCGGCCGCTGCCAGATGGATGACACAAATCCGGAGCGTTAGCGCTCAGATTAGCGCTGGCTGCCGTCTGCAGCCGCGCGTTATGCGAGAGGACGCTGCGATGACGACGAGGCGCGATTGCAGCGCATTACATCATTCAAACACCGTCTGATGGGTGTGACAGCCGATCACACATTTTCGCAGTGAATAAACACATGCGCCACACAGACACTACGTAGTGTGCTAAGATGCTGTCAAGCCAGAGACATAGAGCCTGCGTTAGTTGTTATATTCATGGGTGTGCGTATGAACGAATATGAGAGTGATCTTGTAATCGACAAATCGAATCTGCAATGACGTGTGCAAAATATGTGCCAGCAATACAATTCTAGAAAAAAAAATCTGTTTGTTTGGACGGTTCATAAAATAAACGTTCCAAAAACATTCGCGTCTATGTGAATGTGCAGTAATTTCTGTCATTTTTAATAGCAAAATATTTAGTTAAATTACAGCATATCAGAGTGCATTTTAATAGTATTTAACAACTGTCTAATTGAGACTTTATTGTGTTTATTAAAAAACGAATTGTTTTTGTGTTTTACTATCTTACAGCTAGTTTCAATGTAGCATTCCCAGCACTGATCGCAATATTTTCCTGTTAAATGCAATTTCTCACGTATAGATGACAAATACTTCCTGTCAACACTCCACATATGCTATGATCACGCTCTGCATTGTTACAAACTTATGGTCAGGTGCCTCTGGCTGTGTTCCTCTCAGTAACTGTGTGCATATGATGTGTGTGTGTGTGTGTGTATACTTGAGTTTTGCAGACTCCGCCTCAGGCCTGCATGAGTGTGTTTCCATCACTCATGGTCTTGTGTCTCTCTCCCACGCTCCGGTTGGGCCTGAGCATTCATTCATTCTTCCTCTCCCTCCTCAATCTCACACACACAAATCTGATTTTGTAACAACTTTCTCAGAACATTCTCATTCTCTAAAACTTCTCTCAACGTTATGAAAAACGTTCTCGCATTAACGTTAGTAGAATTAGTTTAAAAATTTTTCGAATAATGCGTTTATAACCCAGCAATAATGTTAATGCATCTAAAAACTGGGTGTTTTTTGTTAATAGAACCTTTTAAATAACATTTTTAACATTTTGTTCATTCGTATTACTTAATGAAAACGTTCTTCCAGCTAAAATTGTTGGAGCTGGACACACACAGCACATTTTCTATAGCACAATATAGTCATTTACATGTGCAAGTCTAGCGTGAAAAGGTGAACGACAGTAAGAAAAAGGGTTTATTGTAGGATTTCTACTGGACAAAAGTGTAAATTCCACAAGCAATACATCTTTTAAACAGCATGTGACACCTGCACAAAGCCCATGCAGAAGACATGTAGAGGATTAAGATAGTAGGTCAGTGTCCTTCTAGAACACATGTACCAGATATGCTACAGAATGCAATGACCTCGTTCTATCCTGTTTTCCCTGCATCTGCCCTAAGTGTGTGTCCCAGAATACTGCCTTACCCCCTCTTTCCAGTCACTTCAGGATTAGCTATAAATAGCTGCTCGCCTGGAGTGGCTGAATACACTGAATCTCACCGTCTGTAAAGATATAACTGGCCCATTGAGAGAGGTTCTTGCTTAAACCAGAGCAGTGCAGAAACCTCATCACAGAAAGAGCCATTGTGTTGTGTTTGGATGCAGGTTGTTCAAAAACAGACTACATGTATCTTTGGTCTGAATATAGGCTATGTTTTTCTCTGACAGCTGTATCTGAACCACAAAACCGATGGAAAGGTCTTGTGTATAAAAATGAGGACAGTGGATGTGTTTTAACTCCAAAATAAGATCATACCCAGTATGAAGTTCTTCCTGTCGCATCTGTGTGTCTGTGAGATGCTAATAGGCTAAGAAAACATTAGCAATACTATTCATGTACTGGAAAAAAAACGTTGCGGCCTTAAAATGTTTAAGTTGAATCAATTTGGCTACACAAGTCATTTCAACTTATGCTTTGTAATCTTGACTGCTCTTGAGTTGCTGTAACTTGTAAGAAATAGTTAGAAAATTACATAGCCAAATTTTCCTTGTTTTAGCCTTGTATAGCCAAATTTATTAAACTTAACAATTTAGGGCAGCAATTAAAGCGTTTTTACGGTGTACCAAAAGACTGTGAAGATTACAGTGTTGTACATAAACCTGTACATTGGGTACTATTAGAAAGCATAACATAATAGATAATAACAAAGCTGAGCACTCATGTCTTAGAAGGCATCTCACAGGCTACTTCCTCACTGTCTGGTGCTTATTGCATACTGATGCAAATAAACTGGCAAGCATTTTCTCTATCTGGCAAGCTCTAAACTTTAGGAGTCAGGCTGCAGCCTGAATACTGTTTACACTAATCAATGTAATATTATATTACACTAAGTACAAAGTCTACACACATTTCTGCACATTTATGGTTTTGGGTGATGCTCACTGATTCACACTGCAGCGGAATTACTTGACAATATTACTGGAATATTACCAGAATTACTTAAGTTATGAAAAATAATATATCAGAATTTAAAAAAAAGAGATATTTTTCTATTATTATGGTACCAACTATTCCCAATACATTTGTCCCACTAACAAAAAAACCCTAATAAAAACAAAATTTTAGTCAATTCTATCACATGCCATTTGAACAGTTGATTTTTTTACTCCTTTTTTTTTACTCTCTAACTTATCTTTCCTCCCTGTAATAAGTTCATGTATCTTTTCTATCACATCATCAAAGCAAAGCCACAGAAACAAATGACACTGGGCCAGGTCACATGATACACTTGACCGATCTAAGATAACAGATATTAGATGTTCAACCACCTTTTGATTAAAATGAGTTGTTTTCAATTAAAGACAAAACGCCTCTGGGTTACATTCTATTTTTGTATCTGTATGTTGGCGAGTGAGGAAGAGACAGTCTTGCTGGCAGACATTAATGTCGCCTTTTCCATCTAGTCTAACTCTCAGATCCTTTACCAGCGCTGGCAGCTGAGACGATGCCTCAAATTGGGTGTCTGTGTAAATCAGTGCCGACAGGGCCTAGATGCTTCGGAGTCTTAAGTAATTGTGCCATATCATTGTGTCCCATTGGCCCATGGGACGAGCCAATCACAGGACTGCGGCATACGGTTCGACTGTCACCGCTGTTCACACTTGCCGGTTTTCCCAACGTTCTGTTACTGTTTTGAACATTCCTAAAACATTCAAAACAACATTTCTATTGTTTTTGTTCCTTAATAAATAGCATTAGGGAAACATTCCTACAACCTAAAATTGTTAGCTGGGTATGAAGTGACAGGTTAGACGAGCGTTTTGTAAATAAGCGCTCAGCTATTGATCTCTACTCACTGCTCCTGACACTGAGAAAAAGCACAGCTTCAGCATCTCAGAGTGGCTGTTTTTGGAGCTGTTGAGCAGGACATCAGTTGCCCACACCTTCTCGGTTCCTCTCAGGGGGAGGAGCGATGGAGAACGTGTGAAGCAGGTCGATGAACGATGAGGAGAAGTGAGATTGTGTGGGGAGATGACTCATAATGACCCGTCTGAACAAGCAGCTGGAATATACTGATGTGGGCGAGAGGATAGACTGAGCGTGTGTGGGTTCGAGGAGAACAGGGGGAGTCAGGCAGGCTGGGAAGCTGGCGGTGAGCCAGAGCTGGCCCATGCTTTTCCAGTCATTTATATGTTTCACTGTTCTTTCAACTTAATGTCTCAGAACCTCATCTGGGTCTTACTGGAGCAAAAGCAACATTATTAGAATTTCCCACTGTGGAAACAGGGCAGTCTGTACGGGGAGTAAAGGTGTCTTGTTGAGGCTGTCAGATTTGATGGATGTCTTCTCTTGTAAAAGTTTAGTTTTTAATGGAAGACTGCAGTGTGTGACAGTGTGTTATCTACAGTATGAGTTGTGTGTATGTGTGTGTCTGTAAATGTTACACTAAACAAAATTTGATGCCAAAAAAGTGCTGTAATTTACTATATGTTTACTTACCAATAATGTCAACTGGTTTATGTTAAAGGGATAGATAGTTCACCCAAAAATGAATTCTATGAAAGAAGATATTTTGAAGTACTTTGGTAAACAAACAAGACTTCTATTGTATGGACACAAAACCACTGAAGCATTTCTCAAAATATGTTATGTTCCAAATAAGAAAAAGTCATACAAGTTTGGAATGACATGAAGGTGATTCTATAAATAATGGAATTTTTTGGGGTGAACTGTCCCTTTAAGAGTAGGGAGAGGTTATAGAAAATATCATTAGCCTGCTAACTACAATATAAGTCTAGGAGGTTGTAATATACTGTAGTACAGCACAAACCTGCGTGTGTGTGTGTGTGTGTAGTAGCCTGTCACATGCAGTTTGTAAACCCAGTGAAAGTGCTGACTGCACGCCTCAGCCTAGCTGTTTACACGTCAGATAATGTACAGCACATACATCAGCCTGTCACTAAATACAGCGTATAAATCTATTTAGAAAATCTATCGTAGCATCTTACTGATTCTGACTGAATTGGGTAAAATGAAGCCAGGTGATATTTGTACCTTTTGAGTGTCGTGTTGGCAGGTTTGACAGATTTTCTATATCTTGGCTTCATGGACGCCACAGGAGATGTCTACAGGAGATGTCTACAGGAGCTGCACCTGTCCTGCTGTGCAAAAGCCCCTTTTAAATCCCTAAATCCATACGGAACGGTCATGGTCTTCCGGTTCAGGAATGTTTTACGGTGTGCCGTGATTGCAGCCCAAGTCACTTTCTCAGATTACTTATCACAGTGCAACATTAACCAAGATAATTTTGGAGCTCTCCATCTAAATACAGTCACTGTGGAGAAGGTCTGTTACCTCTTTTAATCCAATGTGACATTCTGCTCCACCCACCTGAACTGCTGCAGCTCCCCCTCATTATCATAACCATGACTTATTCATGCTTTCACTGTTCACACAACTATTACATGAACAGTTTCAACCTGATTCCAGCAGCATGACAAAAATCAGAGAACAAACCAATGAAATAATCCGCCTCGGTGTCCAGTGTGTGTGTGTGTGTGTGTGTGTGTGTGTGGTTTGAGAGGAGCAGGTGAAATGAAAGACAGGGGTCGGCAGTAATGTAATTTCAGAGCTCATCACTTCCACTAATGTTGTTTACACAGGTGCGAGAGTGAGTGAGGCTGCCAAGTGCTTTACTGCTACACACGGTTTGTGAAATAAACAAGCAAGCCATCATTTTACATTCTGCCAAGTAGCATTACTGACGTAGCCCCTTATGCTTATCATTTATAACCGCGATACGTTAAATTGCTGGTGTGTGTAAATGCTCATCAATGGACTTCATTTGACTCTGTGACTGCTTAATGGTTAGTCAGGCTCATACAGGCTGGATGGACATATGAACAATGTCTACCAGTAACTGTGCTATTTGTTTCCAGAGTTAAAATAAAACTTTTTTCAGCAAAAATATCTCTGTGATCATAAATACAGAAAAAGTCCAACTTGTTCTCAGTTATTGATTGAAAATGAGAAAAAAAACACAATTCATCTTAAACACAGAGAATGAGAAAGACAGAGTGGAACGACAGAGGAGGAGAGACGGCGAGAGGGACTAAGATATAGAACAGACAGAAATCAGGCAGATATTGAGTGGGGGATGAATTTAGATACATCAAGAGATGAAGGATGGGGGGCAAGTAGTGTAACTGAAGATAACAGAGGAAATAGAGAAGTTGTGAAGCGCATAGGAGAGAGAGAGAGAGAGAGAGAGAGAGAGGGAGAGAGAGAGAGACTTTTGGAGCTACAGGGATTTGGATTACTGACTGCAGTGCTGATCTAAGGTGTGTGTGGTTATGTGTGTGTGTATCAGCAACAGATTTTGAGCCTGTGGAAATGACACCTGCAGCTTTGTTCTCTCTGTCTGAAACATATTCAAGCTCATTTTCTCTGTAATACACAACTGATCCTAGTTCAGCATATGTGTGCACTACAAAGGTTCAGATGTCCACATACCTATTTATCTATAAAATACATTTTTGTCATCATTTATTCACTCTCGTGTTGTTCCAAATCTATATGACTGCCTTAAGTGTGTGGAGCACATAGAGATGTCAGTGCTGGTCTTTACAATACAATTCAAAGGTAAATGGGGACAGACAATGTGGACCTACAGAAAGAACAAAAAACACCATAAAAGTTTATATAACTTATGCTAAACCTAGCTAACAATTTTGGGTTGCAGGAACATTTCTTTAACATTTCCATTATTTAAAAAAACATTACAAATTTTATTTTGAATGTTCTAGGAACATTAACAACAACAATTTGGGAATAACGTTTATAAGAATAATCCTGAGAGAACTTTTAGGATGGTGCATTTGAAATGCACCAGATTTTTAACCAATAACCACACCGATGCATTGTGTTCTTCATACAAACCTTTCATCCAGCTTCACTGTCAGTGTAGGGAAAAGAACAACATGGGCATGTTTCTTTATGTGCTCCATGAAGGAAAGAAAGTCATACTGGTTTGAAATGACATAAGAGTGAGTAAATGATGACAGAATATTTATTTTGTGGCAAACGTTTCCTTCGAACCCTCTATGGCTTGCTCATGTTTCATAAGAAACCGGCAGTATAACTTCCCTGGCAGATTCATTCCCGTCCATACAGAGCTTCAGTCAGACTGAATAATACATCTGTAGCTATTCAGCTTCTCCTCCTTTACCAGCCTTTGCTACACAAACACTGCCGGAAATCAGCCATGGACGAGCTTCCCTGGACCTCCAAGACTCTCGACAGCTTTATATCACCCTGGAATGAGCCAGTGATGACCGTGAATATAAACCGTTACTGAATAACTGATTAGGCAGCAAGAATTGTTTGTCAGCTGCGATGACATTGTAACTATGACAACCGAATGATCCATCAATCTAGAGCTGCATTCCACTGACGCGTGAACAATGAAGTAATGAGCGTGTTTGTGTGTTTAACTTCATTTATTTAGGTATGAGATGACCTCTGATGGCTTACCCAACGATCTGACAGTCTGAAAAGAAACACACTTTTATAGTCACGTGTACACTGCTTGTTCTTAGCACTCTACAGTTTTCCAAAGCACCCCCAACATAAAGACAACACAGCATCCAGCAACATGACGGCGCCCATGACGACCCGGTACTCGACCGTTAGCAGACAACAGCATAAGCCATTCGTCTGTTAACACCCTAGAAATGAAGACAGCCTCAGAAAACAGCCTTCTTTGCTTTGTGAAAGCGATGGGTCGTGTGTGTGATGTGTGTGTGAAGGGATAGATGCTGAAACTGGTGCCAGACAAAGAGAGAGAGTGAAAGCTGCAGAGGCTGCATCCCGAAAAGAGGAGGAGCTTATGGGGAGGGTGTGGAATCTAGAACTACATACAGACATTCTTGTGTAAGGGTTCGAATGAAGGGGCTATTGGTAAATAAGTGTAAGCATAACATATAGAGGCGGGCAGACTGTTCTCGACATATTAATAATAAGTAGTACTCAGTCAGAGCATGCATTCAGACACAGAGAGAGAGAGAGAGAGAGAGAAAACATGTTGACAGAGAAAACAAGGAATTTTTTAAAGCTACATGTAACCTTTATTCTAAGCTAATATGTTGGTGGTTTTTGATTATGTTTTATGTTGTGACTCAATAGAAAACAGAGAAAAGGGTCCTAAACTTTCCTTTGTAAACTTATTTTTGGAATATAGTAGCTTTTTGATGCTTAATGTAATTAATTGCCCATTTTTTCATCTAAAAATGGTTTATTTCAACAGAATAAATGGACTTGTTTTCAAAGTGAGAAGAATACATTCAGGGTCACAACACACTCCAAGACACACACACACAGAAGGGTGGCGTGTCCTTGGGGCATTCAACTTCACAGACTTTAAGAAGTTTATACACACAGCCTTAGGAACAGAAAATACACAAGCCGGATGCACTTAAGAAAAGCCAAAAAACAAAACGCAAATCAAAAGTAAGCTGAAATAAGGAAAATACACAGAAGCGTCAGCAAAGTAAAGAATACAGATGGGTTGCACACAAACCTTCGGCGTCTGAACTGTCTTTGAGGATGACTTGCTTCAGTGGACAGCAGAAGATTTCATGACACTTAGCACGAAACGGGGAACCTTTGCCCCTTATATCCGCAGAGTGGATGGAGTCCTGCCGCAACATAATGTACTCCTGCGTACCTGGGGCATCGTCATCCTGGACTGCGGTCGGACCGTGACAAAACGAACGCAGGGTTAGAAAGGGAGAGAGAGCGCTCGAAACCACAGAAATGATTTAACATAATGAGAGAAACACAGCAGGTAAAGAAATGAAGCATAAATGACAACAGCAAGATCATAATAAGCAACAACAGCAACACGATTAGCAGAAGACATATATAACACCTTACAGAGGAGAGCTGAAAGAGAAGGAGAGAAAGTGAGAGAGAGAGACACACAGACTGGGCTGGGCGATATATTGACTGATGCTTCTTATATTTTCATTTTCACAATGATTTTTCCAGTGACAAAAATGATGAAATATAGCGACAGCTGCTGCGATTTTAATGCAACTTTTATTTGGTAATTTATTTTCCTAAAGAGCACCAGACTTATTACGACTCGTCGTTTATTACACGAATCATGACTCAGATCAAACTGTCCGTTTTAAATATTCAATTTAAACTCAAAGACTAAAAGGTTTTAAGAAAAATCTTTGCGGGTAAATGTCTATTTAAGCTATTTCTGAATACAAACAGTAGAGACATGCATATCAAAATGCTGTAAAACACATCAATATTTCGTTAGTTTCATTAGTAACCAGTATCGCCCAGCCCTAATACACATCACAACATCACGAATGACTGGAACTATATGACAGCAGTTAGTTAAGCGCTGGGAACGGGGTTGCAGGCTGGTGAAGTCAGAGCAGGCAGGGTCGCTTGGAGCTTCCCGGCACTCATCAACTGAAATTCAATATTTCAGAGGGTGATGACCAGGGTCAACAGTGTGTGTGTGAACAAAGCCCTCATGCAAGCTTGCTGTGTGGATCAAGACATACCAAGAGAATATTTCTAAAGTCATTCCAGTGTGGACATGCGTAATTTCCGGCACGGGCATCATTGTGTCTCACATGCACACAGGAAGCAGCTTAGACAGTAAGCTAACTGTACATGTACTGTACATACAGCATGCACATATGACCTTGACCCCTGAGTGACTAACTATGACTAATGACTCATATTTGACCTTTGAACCTCACAAATATAAAGTGCAGGTCAATGCTCGAGTTATTTATTTGAGCTCATACTGTACCGTGAGATCTTAACAGAGGCTTTTATTTCCTGGAGCTTGTACAGTCTGCTTTTGCCTGAGATAAAATGTATTAATTCAAGCTTCTGACTTGAATTGCTTTTTTTCCATTGTCAAGTTACAAGGCCAAACCGAGTGGCTCTTATCATGTAACTATAATCTAGTAACTATAATCTAGTAACTAATACCAAGTAATCTATCTAGCTCACATCCTGTTTAATCCAGCAAAGTCAAGTACTGTACAGTATGTCACCATATTTACTCCATAAACATATTGCTTAATTATAGTAAGCCGAATAAAACAATTAAAATGATGAGACCACCCTTTAGATATTATATACAATCGTATCTATTTTACATGATAAGTACTATTAAGTTTATGTTCTTCGTGTACATGTGCTAACTTTAACAGTGTCGCTAGTCTAATAGCTCACTTGTAAATCTTCTTGGCCACAAACTGAAGCTATAGGTGATACCTTCCAACACCCAAACCACTTCAGGGCAGTTGTGGCCTAGTGGTTAGTGAGTTGGACTTGTAATCAGAAGGATGCTGGTTCGATTCCAGCACTGGGGGGTTGCAACTAAAGTACCCTTGAGCAAGGCACAGGCACCTAACCCCCAATTGTGTGTGTGTTCACGACTTGCAATGTGTGTTCACTCCTCACCAGTGATGGGTTAAATGCAGAGGTCACATTTCGGGTATGGGTTACCATATCTGACCAATAGGTCACCTTTACTTCAGTCCGCTATGCTCTTGTACACAACATAAGAGGATACAGTCCATTATTCACAAGTCCTTTTTGTCCCCAGTGTGTTTTGAAGGTCTTGGTCTATTCAAAGTTATTTATGTTCATGTTAACTCCAGCCTCATAAAGCTTAATTAGAATGAGGTGCATATTTAGTGAAAGAGTTCTTTACGACTCGGCGCAGCACAGCGTGACGGGTCGCGAGAAACCTGATGGATATGCAACCTGCCGGAGCTCCACCTTCCCCAACAGCTGTGGCTTTAAAATGAGCTGTCAGCCCCATGGCCTGATGGGATATGATCTACAGCTCATGGTTCCGCCACCACGTCAGCTCAGCGCTGATGTGTATCTCTGTCCGTGGTGCTGAAAGCGCATCTCTGACACTCCAGAGAGGAGCTTGTTGGGCATGAGGGTTTAATGACACAGAAGGACATAACCTTCCTCTGTTTACATTAATTACGTTACGTTACGTTAATCAAGAAAAGCAATAAGTGTCAAAAAACAAATGATTGGTGTTCGCATAATCCATAATCCCCCAGAACTGTATAATGTGCAACGCAGATACACTGGATGTCAAAGATCAAAACAGTTCGTTTACAACGGCCTCAATCCACCTAGACTTCAAGGACAGAATTGACGCCAGCAACAGCAGCGACGTCACGTCTAAATTATGACCCACCTGCAGTTCACACATTCACACGGGAGCTCGCGGCAGATTAAGGTCGCAAAGTTTAAGCAGCGAGACAGATTTAGAGGTGCGCCGTCTCAGTCGGAACCATTTAAAGGAAAGGAAATCAGAACCAAACTTGATCTTCCTCATGTTGCTTGAATTGGCAGTTAACTGTGTGATGAATACGAACAGAAGAACTTGGCCATCAGCTGGTCCCTGCAGCCCTGAGGGTGCACGCGCCTAAAATATCCTCTCCTTAAATATCATGTGTATCTGAGTCAAGACTACTTTTTGGTCTCCCGGGATCTTCTGAGCTCCGTGGGCTGGAGGAAACGGATTTCAATTTTATTGCTGTGTCACTCTGACGCTTCACTGAGCTTCTCTTTAAACCACAAAATGTGCTTGAAAACAATCTAGCGCTTTTATTTTATACTTTAAACATGGAATCTGTATGTCGTCACAGTTTTCAACGCCCTGTTCGGTTCACATGCTGGCGAACTGCATGAAGGAAAGTTACGTAGTTCTGATCTGAATGATTTAAAACTAACTTTGACTAAAACTATAAATAAAACTTCTGCCAGTATTTATTCATTTACTCACATTTGTTAGTGAATGAGACATGGGACATCGTTTTATATATTTAGTCATATTTACTCACCAGTTTGTGTAAAAACAGTTGGTATGTTTTCGTACTAGATTCTACATGATGTAATAATGACACGGCTCTTAATTTAGAAATCTGTCAGCAATGATAATTACGTTAATGATCGTTTAAAAACCTTTTGAACAAGGCCTGAACAAAACACATTCCTGTCACACGTTCTCATTCAAGCAACACCCCACACCCTCTAACACAGGAACACGAAAATGTAACGGAGTCATCTCACACCCCTCTTTATCACCCCCTCCCTCTCACATCAGTTCATTTAACAAAACAGAGAGCACCTGATGCCTCCCTCCCACAGGAAAACACACAGATGACGCACTGACCATGCCACACACACACGCACACACACACACACACACACACACACACACACACGTGTTGGGTTTTCATGTTTATTGGGGACATTCCATAGACATAATTATTTATATACTGTACAAACTATATATTCTATCCCCCTACACTACCCCTACCCCTTACACTTAATCTGCTATTTGAGATTCTCAAAATACACAATTCTGATTTGTATGATTTATAAGCTTGTTTTCTCATGGGGACCAAAAATGTCCCCATAAGGGGAAAATTTACTGGCATTACTATATTTGGGGGACATTTGGTCTCCATAATGTAGTGCAGTGGTTCTCAACCGGTGGGGCGCGCCCGACACTCTTGCGGGGGGGCGCGAGTAGGCTACAGGATGGGAGCAAAAAAAACAGAAAAAAAAAAATGCAAATTCGTGATCTTTGTTTGGATTCAT
>JAZGTI010001450.1:0-44480 GCA_036877585.1 Botia kubotai
ATTTAGGAATCTGCCACTGTAAAACTTTTGAAAAAGTTTGAATTCCTGATAATAGCACCATTTTCTCAGTCAGGTCTGTAACATTTCTCCAAAATTCCTCCTTCCTTTATCCATATTACTAGAACACTATATGGCCTCTGTTTCATAATGACTTCAGGTGCTGGCATAATATTATGCAAATTACATGTTTTTGAGTGAAGACACACTTTAGTTTGTCTACAGATGCCTTCATCTCCTGTTATTAACATGGAGATACTTACCAAATGTCTTCATGTGTCTTGCTGCTGGGGCTGCCACTTTTGTAATGGATTAACATGGCAGAGGGTTACTCCTGATGTCATGCCCATGGGCTGATTAGGTAAGTCACAGGTCCAACCCTAAGCATCCTGCCAAAAAACTAAAACATTTACAATCAACGGTTGCCCCACCAGCTGGTACCAGTATCATGTTACCTGGTTAAAATTTGCATGACTGTATGGTTTAAATTTATGTCTACTGCTGTGTATTTAGAATGAACTCCCAGTTTGGCATTCTCCAAGGGGGAGAAAGTGTGGAGTCTTGTCATTACAACACCTTAGGAGCCATGCAATGATCATATCTGTCCAATACATCAGATCAGACTGTGCTGGCCATTGGCGATTGCTCATCCATGCATAAAAACACCACATTAAAATACACTATATTTAATGGAATTTTTATTGTATCTTTGAACATTGAACTAAGATAAGAGACTTTTTTTAGGCTGAGATAGCCTAAACCTTTTTTAATAAAGAATAATGCTCACATGATCTAAAATAAATCCTAAAGGCATTTCATGATCACGTTCTAGGAATTAATGTCCCTCAAATGTTTAAAATATTAACAAAATTATTTTAATTAACAAATTATGTCAAAACTATAACTAAAACTATAATAAAAATCAGCAGCAGTTTTGAAGGTTTTTGTAATAGTGTGAAAAGCCAAGGCTATTATTTCTGCACTGCTCGGAGAGGGCTATTGATTTCATTAGAAGAATGTGTGGGAGTGTATTATTGGATGATAACTGCTTCATAGTAAGTCAACAACAAATCAATACAAAATTACATTATAGGCTGTTTGTTCATGTTCAGGAACATACCATAGAGTGAAACATTAGGAGGGGTTTTGTCCCTTGGGCCTACAGAGGCCAAAACACAATTAAACATCCTTGTGTCTGTTATTATACTGACTGTGTCTGGACAATATTGTGGTGCTTATTGCTACTGTTCACTGAGAAAAGAAAAAGAAAAAAATTACTGACCACTTGTCAGTAATATCATATATATATATATATATATATATATATAAATAATGGTAGTGATGGTAGCGTTTGCGGGGCAGAAACGAGGAGCAAGACACGGGAACTAGATAATAAACGATATTTTACTGACCATAATACAAAGACTAACAAACACTAACCGTATAAGTGAAAGGGGTGATGACAAATGCAAAACAGCAGCGTGATGCAAAGACAATCCAAAAACAATAAACATGAGTAACCCAGGGTAATCCAAAATCCAACATATGAACTCCAATAACATTCAACATCAAACAATCACCCACAAACAACACTAGAACCAGGGAACTTAAATAACCAAACTAATCAAAGGTGAACAGGTGATGACGATTACAAAAACAGGAAGTGAAGACAGTGAAAACCAGAAACAGACAAAACACTTCAAAATAAGAGTCCGGACTCCTAACATAGAATAAAAGTCCGGACTCCTAACATAACGCCCCACTCCTGGAAGACGTGTCCTCACGCCGTATAAGCACCGTCGATGACCAAGGTGGCATCGATGGTGGGAGGCGCCAGGGCGGAGACTTGAGGCGCCAGGGCAGAGACTTGAGGCGCCAGGGCGGAGACTTGAGGCGCCAGGACGAAAACTTAAGGAGCCAGGGCGGAGACTTGAGGAGCCAGGGCGGAGACTTGAGGAGCCAGGACGGAGACTTGAGGTGCCAGGACAGAGACTTGAGGAGCCAGGACGGAGACTTGAGCGCAGCCAGGTAGGTAGTGGAGTGAACCTCCACCATGGTTCCTCCCTCCGTGGAGACGACGGAGAGAGGAACCATGGTGGAGGAGAGGCCGGCGATGCCATGGCACCGACCAATGGTGGCAGAGATGAGGACAGCAATCATCATAATCATCATAATAATTATTCAGCAAAGTTCTGAATCTTACATTGTATGTTTTTCCTTATTATGACTGCTAATATGTTTATAAGGTTGAGGCTAAACTTTTCTGAGCCAAAACCGAAAAGTGGTACAATTACTCTGCTCTTTCTATTTTGTATGCCCTCATTTTTGTTTAAATGATGCATGAACTCAAGTGGGCACAGACACATTTGTGCTGAACCTGATGATCCATGTTATCCCAGCATGATATGGAAGTATTTCAAAGATCATCTTGTGTGCTTCAATGGATGCAAGGAAATGTAACCTTTTGGACCATGGAATTAACATGGTCAATGTTTGCTGATTTAATTAGTGGTCTAGAAAGAATGCAGAATCATAAATATTTCTGTTTCAATTAATTTCATAATGTTTTTTTGTTTTAGTTTTGTTTGTTTTACAATCCTTCAAAAATCTCAGAACTTTTCTTTATGTCCAATTTTCTAAAAGCTGTTTATTTAACTTCAAATTAAATTTAGATTCCCAAATTTTGGCTTATTTTTTCTTTATTTTGGACTGAATATTTCATGAGATTCAGCTAACTATTTCTTTAAGGTCCCAACATCACATTGTAAAAGGCTGTTCTCTAGAGTAGACATACTTTTATTACTGTAAACCAAACTTCATGATTTATTTATAATTTCAATTCACGTTACAAAGAAGCAGATTTGTACACCAGGCAAGAAAGAATAACACGCCTATTGAAGTGGATAAATAATAGAACAGTGTTTGTTTCAAACAAAGCAGAAGTTCAAACTGGCACAACATAAGTTGAGTGATTGTACTGCAAAACACACCATACTCTACTGGGATAGATTGCTTCCATGTTTATGCATGTATTTTTATTCCTTTGCAGAGTTTCTGTGGCTTAGTTTCTGATAGAGAACAACACTAGCAATGCCAAGGTTATGGGTTTAACCCCATTTATTATTTGTTTTATAAACGAGATGGTTTGCAAACAAAAACTTAAATGGCTCTTACATTCAATAGCCACCAAAGTTTACAAACAATGTGCAACTGGACTACAGCAATGTTCTAAATAAGTCATGAAGTGTACCACTTTGTAATATATTGTATTATACCACAATACTGAATAATTTCAATAATACCTACGGCACATGGCCAAAACAACATGATAACCTTGGAAAGTGTACTTAAGTGCACCACACAATAATGACAAGTAATACTTGATATTGCTGGGGTTAGGTGCAAATTTACTTTCACTGAAAATTTACTTTTATGAAATTGCTTCACAAATTTCCATGAAATAAACAATAATTAGATCTAGTAGTTAGGAGAGCATGGACGGCATTCAAATTTCTTGAATTCTCTGATTGCTTTTCTTCTTTGCCAATTCAGTTTGTTTATTTGTTTTCGATGTTATTTATTTTTTGGAACTGTTACCTTTACATATAAAATAAGTTAACAAGTTTTGTAACTGGTGCCGTTTGGTTACCACAGATTAGTAAAAGTGGTAAAAGTAGTTATTATCTATGCAATCACAAAATGTTGCATAAATACATAAATAAATGTATATATATATATATATATATATATATATATATATATATATAGGAAAGGAGAAAAGCCAAAGGAAAACAGTAATTTTCTCTGTTTTCCTGTGCATTTTCTCTAAATATATCCAGGGCAGACAAATGCAAGTACTTGTCACGTGTGTGCTAATGCAAAGGGCAAAAATGAATAAACATTTAAGCATCTTCTTATACTGCAGTTGGAACTGAAGTTAGTTTCAGATCAATCAATTAAACAAATGCAGAAACAGCCCTAGGCTGCCCACCTCAGAGATCGCATCTCAGAATCACTGGCCCAATGTGAGAGTTTCTCAACAGTATAAACAACCAGAATCAAACCCACAGGGTAAGATATTGCAATCCCTACAAGAGTTTGGAAGAATTTCCCACCAGATCATTTGTTAACAACCTAATTGACCTACACCCAAATGTAAACCCTTTGTACTGTAATGTTGCATTCCATTTTAAATGAGAAGTTCCTAGTAGGAAAACACGGGGCACCTCTCTCACAGGTCTTAAGGCATTAATGAAAGCCTTTTTCTTCTCAGGAGCCATAAAGTCTGATTTGAACACTGGGGGCTGAGTGACATGTTAATCAGGGGATCAGCAAACCCAGTCATTGTCCAGAGGTGGAGGTCTTCTAAAGCCCTAATCCTCTTGTGTCCTACAGAGGTCTGGAGGCCACTTGAGGAGCTATGACTGTACATGTCCAGCATATTTTGGATGAGATAGAATATCCCTCACTCCAAAAATTCCTGAACAATTCTCAATGTTTCAAGCATTATTTGATGCATTAATTTAAAGCACTCAGTCATTGAATAATTTATTAATCAAGTTCTAAAGCAAATGCTGAGGTATTCTTGCTCTTTTTGAAACGTTTCATACCTTGACTCATTCCAGTCACATCATAAGGAGAAGGAAACAGACCACCTGTAGAAAAATTAATGGCAGAAACTGTAACACTCAATATAGTAGCTGTAGTAAAGGAGGTCCCACCTTTAGGTTAAAAGAACCAGCCATCTTTTTTATATTCTACCGTTTGTTTATTCTAGTTGCACAACAGCATGATATGAGCTAAAGCAGCAAAATCGACACCATTATTGTCAGATTTTATCGCTAGTTTGAAATGTTGAGCAATTTAACATATAGGTGCTGGACATGCATGACTATTGCCCGCTGTACATTAAATATAGCTGCCCGTTTAAACCAGGATCAATTATTTTGTTATTGATTATTACCACATAATATTAAACTGGTACGAATACGCTTTCATTTTTTTCTCAGATGTGGTCTACTTATTCTGAACACAACCAGAACAATAACTCAATGTACGTAGCCCATGTCAACTTCTTTTTGTTGAAAATGTAAGTTTACACTATTCTAAAGTCATATACCAGAATTGCCAGGGCATGTTTCTGCAATAAAAGGTTGTAAATTAGCCGGGGTGGTTACTTACTAGTCCAAAGAGCCCACCAAATCTGTAGGCATAGTCCTATTTAAAAGCCATTTTTGCCCATTTTGTCATCTGCCATGCAATAATCCAGGAATCTAATGTGTTCCTGTAGCTCAGTTGGTAGAGCAACACACTAGCACTACCACTAGCAACACAAAGGTCGTAGGTTTGATTCCAAGGGAGCACATGCACTGACAAACTATATAACTTGAATGAACTGTAAGTTGCTTTGGATAAAAGCGTCTGCCAAATGCATAAATGTAACACCAAATCATGTAGCTCCCCACAACAAGCCACAGATTTTGAAACACCATTCATGTCCATAGCATTAACTCTGAGTTAAAACTGTATGTCATCAAATTAATTTAGTAGTGATTTTAATGCACAAATTCTGTTAAACCCTGTGTGTGTTACACAGCAGTAACATGTTGACTGCCAGATGAGTTGCTAATCCCTGAGCTAACATGCTGTGTGTTTATTTAACTGAACCAAACAGCTGTCAGACTGTAGATGCCCTCAATTACTGGATTTAAATACACACCTGCATTACCTAATGTTTATTAATTACAGAGCACTTAATAGCCACATTAAGAAACTGTGTACAAAAGTAACTTGTGTCACAGGAAGTTATTAATGTTGTTTGCTTTGCGCACCCTTTTTTCTCCACCAAGGTCCATGTAGCTCCCTGCTGAATGGCTGAACCTCAAAGATTCATTTGTTCAGCGTCATCTCTCATTTCTCAGTTGGCTCTCAGTCTGTTAGTCTCTTGAAATCCATGTCACTTTGCAGCTTTATTTGCAGCTCCACAGTCAGCTGACTAATTGTCTGTGCGGGCAGTGAATTCATTACATTACATTGACAGGCCCTAAACGTCACAAGGGGACACACACAGTGGTGAATTAACAACTTAAGGTTTCCCTAACACATTAAACAGTGAACGGTCGAATTTGATGTCAATCAAACTGCTCTGTAGGGAACAGGGGATAGGGAGCAAAATTTGATGAAAACATCTTTTTCTTTTTCACCAAAGAGTAATAATGCTGAGCCTTCAAAAATGTGATTAATAATGTGTGTAATTTGTCAAACTAAATATTATATGAGCTTTTTCATTTCAGATTTTTTGCAGTTAACAATAAACATTAGCATTAAACATACTTTATAAAAAAATGACCCTTGGCCGGTATGGATATACCAGTTTTAGCATTCACTATGTGACCATATATTAAGATACATATACTTGCTTTATAGTGCCACAAATATAACAATGCAATTACAATCAACAATTTTTATTTGTTTATAACACTAAATGTAAAACCGTTTCTTACTGCAATAATACCATGTGTTTTATGTATTTTATTAGTTTATTGTTTTATATAATATATTTTTTGATGCAAAACTTGTGAGAAGTGCTATAGAAATAAATTTGAATTGAATTGTTATGCATTTAAATGTTCTCAGTAAAAAACATGAAATATTTAGCTGTTCTACATTAAAAGGATACCTTTATTCATGGAATGTGTCATATAGCTGGACGCTAATTTTGTATGAACTCAATTAACATTTGCCTCTGGAGGACATCTTTTGGCATACTGCAGTAGAGTAGCACCTCTGACTCTGCATTTCAGAGTTAATGTATTGAGGCATATGATTACAGATTGCTGAAGCATGTTGAAGCATGGCTAAGGTATTGATTGATACTGTGCCCGTGACTTTTTCGACTTAAGACCGTCTTTTATTT
Source organism: Botia kubotai (assembly GCA_036877585.1). Taxonomy (NCBI): domain Eukaryota; kingdom Metazoa; phylum Chordata; class Actinopteri; order Cypriniformes; family Botiidae; genus Botia; species Botia kubotai. The sequence goes on from JAZGTI010001450.1 coordinate 6,914, forward strand.
AGACTTCATACAGGCAATTACACTAACACTTTATCCCAGTGTGTTGTTGCCAGATTATTAATGCAGAGTGTCTTTCTTCCTTTCTGTTTCTAGCATGTCTTTGCTAGACTGGAAAACCCTTTAGCACAAAACTATCTCATGGCTGAACACCTCACATTCCTTCTCAAGTGCCTGGAATTTGTGCTGTTTATTTATTTATTTATTTATTTATTGTGATGGTGCCTTGCTCATTTGACAGTCAGTAGTGGGTGAAATTAGCCTTGTCATTTGTCTGTCTTTCCTTCCTTTCCTTGCATTGCTTGCATTTGTTTTGTCAGGGCTGTTGACAGCTGGATTTGCCAATGGTGATTTATGTTTCCAGACTTGGATCACAGTTTGAGGCCTTCCTGATACTCACCATGTTAAGTGTGCCACACACATGCACACAAAACTGGAGCAATTGAAGCCTTTTACAGTACTAAATTGGACACATTTTATATACACACTTTTATATAATACTTTTAAATTGCCCCACAATAGGAAACGATTCCTTTAAATAGATACCTACGAAATTGCTGTGATGTTATCTGAACTATGATAATATGACATTAAACATTATATAATTATATTTTACATATAACAGCATATAAATCAAGCTAGTAGTTAGTAGTTGTCAACCTTTAATCTCCATTATCCACAACAATATTTGAAGCCCCAATTATTCACGCTACCCTTTTGAAGTCATTGTCCTTTAATTCAGTGCAAATTAGGTGTATTATATATTGTCCCATGATGGCAGAAGTCAACACTGTTTTCCTGGTGCAATTAACATGGAAACAGAATTTGATTTAAAAGCAAAAATGTTTGTGTACATTTTCTGTTACTTACAACAGCAGGTGCATTAAATGATGATCTGGTGACTGTGACACATGCAGGTGTCTAAATTACAAGCATACTTTTGTCATTCTTAAAGCAGCTGCAGGTGTCTGAATCACAGTCATGTGGTTCAGTCCCAGTATCCCAGATCATGGTAGCCTGTTGCATGCCTGCAGAAGTGGTTCCCACACTGAGACATTTTGCTGTGAAAATTGTTCAGCACTGCATTTTGGATGTTTTGAATGTGGTGCCAAAACAATCCGACCAGTGTCTGCAAATTATCTGCCCTAGCATGGGTTAAATTTATTCTTGGTGAATGACAAAGTAAATTTGTTTGATCAGAAACAGGGTAGAGTGGTAACTCTTTGTCAAAGGAAAAGTTTGATTGTTTGATGTTTTAAGTTGGAACGTTTCAAAAAAGGTTACATGAATGGCAGAACTTGTACTGATTTTATGAAATTGTATTGAAATATAAATACATATAAAATAAACAAAATATAAAATTAATATTAAAGTATCTATTTAAAAATTGTTTATTGGAAAACATGGGAAGTAGATTTGTAGGAAAGACAATGATAATAAAATGTTACAATTGCTACACCATCACACCTGCTACTTAAATCTTAGGTGAAGAACTTGGTTCTTAGACACAGAATACTATCCTAAAATTGCTTGGGGTGTTTTACAAGTGCTGATCTATGTTGTGGAGTGATCACCCAGCCAATAGACACAATGCCAGGGGAAAGCGCTATTTTTGGCCTCAGATATAGATACGTTTGGCAGCGCTCTTCACGGCTGCTTTAAAAAGCTACAGGTCAGCCAGTGATGGACTAGTGATGGAGTAAAAGAGAGAGTTATAATCTAGAGCTGGCCAACACTGACATCACTAAGAAACCCCAACGCAGACGACTGGTGACAGAGCCAGATAGCTGAAAAATGATACTTTAAAATGGATGGAAAATAGGTTTTACCGTGAAGAACAGAGTAGCTGTATGTGTATCTAGCATAGCTGTATCTAGCATAGCTATGTGATGCCAGCTATGTGATTTATTCACTCATATGAAACATAAGATTAGCAAATGTATTATGTATTAGGTATGGATTTGTTCAAACACTGTAGGTATTCAATTTCATAACATTCCACGTGGACATATCACAGTTACATTTCTCTTATGCCTTTATGTCTACATAAATACGTATTGATCAGTGAACCTAATTTTCAATTATAGCTGCTGCACTGAGGAATCAATAGATGGTATTAAAGGCAGGTCATCACGATAACTACTACAGGTAACTACTTCTAGATAATGCAAATAATATATATTTGAATGCTTTACACTATTACATAAAGTTTGTTATTTATTTTTTAAAGCTGAAATTCGTTACCTTTTTGATTAAAAATAAACAAAAAATAAAACGCTATTGAGCAAGTACAAACACATATGATGCTATGTACCAGTGTTTAAAAAGGTCCTGCGCCTTTTTTCTTGATTTTATTTTTGGAGTGCATCAAAACAGTTTTCATGCCTCATTGTTAAAAAAACATTCTTTTTTACATATTTATCCTTATTGCTGCACCTCTTGTCCCAGTCTGTCCAAAACTAGCTGTTTTCAGAAGCCCCACCTTCTGAAACAATGAATGGATTCTGATTGGTTAGCATTTTGTCAGCATTGCAACAACACACTACTAAAGTGACTCTTCTTCTTAGTGACTTTTTGCATATTCACAGGAGTGGTGTTTATCTAACTAAGCTATAAGAAGGTTGTTGTAGTCACTATAAACTGTCTGTTATAGTTCTTGATTTATGTTTTTCCGTTTAGAGTGTTTAGAACTTTGCAGATCTTTTTTATTCTCAAATAGCAACATTATACACTAACTAAAGTTAGTTCACCTTTAAAAAAAAAGGTGAAAAAGCATTATAGGATGCCTTAAAATTAAAATAACTTAGAATAACTTTTGTAAGTGCTGTGATTTGTTTTGTGTCAGCATTTACACCATAAAAATCTCAATAAGGCTTATGGCTTTTCGGACTGTGCTCCGCTCCGTGGTCAAAGAGCATGTCTAATCCCATACAGCCACTCTGTTACTTCTGAATTTTGTTTAAACCAAGCTTGATGGAGTACTTAGTGCATCACGCAACAGGAAACAACCTTAAAATGAAAAACACCTTAAAATGCAGCCAGCGTAATTATTCTGCTATTAGAAATTCACAAGGACTCCAAGAAAGTGGTCTAAGCAACCGAGCTCCTCATCCAGATGATCTACGTTTCACAGAGTATGACCCTTATGTCAGTGTATATTTACATATCTCAGGTCAAAAGTTTCTCTTTTAGTCATATGAGGGTCCACTGTGGATTCATGCAGCTGTCGCTATCTATATATCTACACCAACTACAGTTAGAGTTTATAACCCCAGGAGTGTGTCTTATCTGAGTCCTGTGAGGACACAGATCGTTCTCCATAGTGTCTCATGAAATGTTAATTCATTCAGTGGAATTTAAGAAACATTTCTGGGTCATTGACATAAAATACTTTTGGGAAGTTGGCGTGTCATGAGGTGTACCATGCCATATTCCATCTTACACTATTTTAAGCAGCATTTTGCTAATTGTTTCATGATTATTAATTATGTAGCTTTAATGGCCTTAAATTAATAGAGGAACTATGTCGAATTTTGGTTCTTTTAAAAAGGCATTTATCAGACTGACCACTTAAGGCATTTAAAATGGTGTAGATCTTAAAAGAAATGGTGTCTAGATACATGGCCTTAGATATCAGCCTTAAACAATACATTTCAAGTCAAGTCAAGTGGAGTTTATTGTCATTTCAACCATATATAAGTACATAGTAAAATGAAACAACGTTTCTCCAGGACCAAGGTGCTACATAAGACAAACACTGAACATCACAGAACTACAAGGGACAACATAATTTATATATAATTTATACATAAAGTTCACAGGTGCAAACATGCAGACAGCACAAGACAGTACAAGGGAATCAACATAAGAGAAGCAGCCTATGTACAGTATGGTAGTATTAGCAGCAAAGACGTGCAAAAAGACTGAGGAGACTGAAGAGAATGGACGACACAAAGTTGTGCATATATATATAAGTTTGTGTGTATGTGTGTGTTCCTTTAGTACACTTCAGTTTCTAAATATTAAGGAATCTGATGGCATGGGGGAAGAAACTGTTGCAGAGTCTGGTCATGACAGCTGTTGCTAATGCTACGGTACCATTTACCAGACGGTAGGAGGGTAAAGTGTGTGTGACAGGGGTGTGTGGGGTCATTCACAATGCTGGTGGCTTTTTCATATTTCCTGTCGTCCCATGATCACAGTGAACAATTGCAAAAGCATTAACTAACTTTAACAAAGATTAGTAAACTACTGGACATTGTAAGCAGGCAAATTAAATACAGGGCTAAAAGCGTTCACAGTTAACAAACACATGCATATTTACTTGTTCATTTACATTTCAGCACACAATATTGATATTATATTAATATTGATAATATTAAAAAATTCTTGGACACATTATGCAATGACTACCCTTTTACAGCAATTCATTAAACAGAGATCATCATTGTACAATAAAAGATCAAACCATTGCTGATGGAAAAACAGAGTAATGTACCAATGCAGCATTTTATCCCCTCTAAGAGAATTACTTGCTGGTAGAATTTACAAGACATTTGCTTTTCAATTCCTCTGCAAAACCAGCGATAAGGGAAAAATTCTGATTATTTGTCACCTCAGACCTAATGCAACTGGTAAGGCCAAGGCTGATTATTTCCATTCTTTCATCACAGATAAACCCCACAATCCATCAGTGGGCGAGATAATGACAGTTGATGATTACAATAGCTTATACGTCGCCTTAAAACTCCTGCAGGGTGTAACATGAAGAGAGGGATGCTGGGATTACTATAGGAAGTGGTAGAGAACTGGAGAAAGAATTGGGAAAAGGGGGGGTGGACCAAAAACAAAGAGGAATCTATCCATGATCCCCATCGTCAGACGACTCTTATGCTCTTTGAAGAGTCGTAAGATTAACATTCTTAAATTGTTAATGAAGGTATGGTGGTAGGGTTAGGGCAGGAATAGTGCGCTGACCGAATTCTGTGTGATTGTGTGTTGTTGATCTAGGAAGTCCAAAGGCACTCTTGATTTTGGCCTGCGGCAACCTCAGGTCTTGAAAAACAAGGGGCTGATCCTTTCTAGTCACAGAGCTGTTTGTCAAAGCACAAAGAGCATTTCTGTGCAGCTAGCATTCTTGTAGCTCTGATAGAGAGCACTGTGCTTACAACTCCAAGTTTAGGGGTTCATGCCCAGAAAACACACATGCTAATTAAATGTATACCTTGAAGGCACTGTTAAATGCATTTATGTAAATGTAAAGGTGGCATCAAAGATCATTGATTCTGTCTTTTTCTTGGCAGAACAAGAGTTAATATTTTAACTATTCATAACTATTAATAAAATATCTCTAATAAATATATCACTGTTCAATGGAGATAAAAATTAGGATGGGATTTTCTGGTAGTTTAACAGCACACAAATATTAAATTGAAGTAGACTGTAAACTGTAGTGACCATTTTTAAATATTTTCCCTATTTGCTGCCTTTGACAACACAGTTCTGGATAGTCGCAAGACACTTGGAACTTTTTTTTTTGGTGGATCAGCCAATCAGCATGTCACATTTTCATCTTTTTCATCTTCCTACGGCCCCAGAATGTTAGTCACATGACATTTATGACTAAGCTGATTGGCTCAAGACAGATATATTTCAGGGTAACTGCACATGAGCAAAGATAAAACTATTGAAATCACATTTTTAGAGGGACCTGATAATGCTTTTGTACAGCTTTAGAAGATCTGTAATAAAGCGTCATTTATAGCATAAAGTTATATTAATTATTTTAAAGGTACTTTATGGTGTTGTTTTGTTAATATACATTGTTTTATATAAGTATACAATATTAATTAATAATTACATAATTTTAAAGTGAATTATTTCTGTAAAAATTATATAGCTAATATTTTAAGTCTTTTTGTCCTCCTGGCAGGCAGCAATATGTCTACACTTTCAAAAATGCATTTCATATAAAACCTTATTAAATGGTAAAAGCATTTTAGATTCAATATTAGGCTACACATTACAATAAGTGTCTTTAAATACTGTGTACCCACATAAGAGAAAAGCATGTGATACAGTGCACTTGAGTAGGTTAAGGGGTGTGTGTAGGGTTGGGGATAGGCTCAAGACACTTTAAATATTTAAGAACAATTTAACATATATATGCACTTTCGGTACAATGTATACAGTTATTCCTGAGTAAGTACATTGTAGTTATAGACACCTAACATAAAGTGGGACTGAATATTAAAATCTGAATACGTCTGTGGGAATGTGTAGGTTCCTATACCTTAACTGGAAGAGCATGGCTCTAGAAATGCTAAGCCATGGGTTCAGTTCATACAAGTACACATACTAAACTAATAAAATGCATACCTTCAATACACTGATACAAGTCACTTCAGACTGAAATGTTTGCCCAATGAATAATGAAAACAATGTACAAATGCAAATACAGTCAAAGAGCTTTGACTGACTTGAACAGGCAGTTCCAGACAAAACTTCACACTTCATAAAGTGCTGAGGGGAAATATTTCCCACTGAGAGTTCATTGTGTTCATGAACCAATTCAAAGACCCACTGTGTTGACAGCACTGGGTGGTCCCCGGTAGCCCAGAAAGCATCAAAAATACTGAGGCTCATAACAATCATTCTAATATTTTAAAAAGTTTATCCCATCGTCTCAAGATAAAAGTGTAGAAACACCCCAGACAGATGGCCATTTAAGTGCCAATACCTGGAGTGACCAATAGAGGAGTTAAACTTTACAGTTTGACCTTTTGGCTCAATACTAAGAATGGAAGCTTGACAAAGCTGTTTGATTTGCAGTAGTGTGGAAAGTGTAGATTAAATATTTTAACATTTTAAATTACTCTTATTTGTTATTTAAAATTCATTTAAACAGAATCCTTCAAGCATGGCATCACATTATCCTGTCTTCATATTCACCACTGGGTCCAAAGTAATTTTGCTTAAATTCTAATATGACCGTATCTTAATGAAGGCAGGGACAAGCAATGCATTTTAACTGACTCTACTCTCAGTGGAGTAAGTACTCTCAGTAGATCTTCCTTTTACTCAATTTGGCATTTAGCATCAAAATTAATGTGTATCATGAGCTTTAAAGTAAAAACAAAAAGAAAATAGTTGTGTGGGACTATTTTTTATTCCACTTATTTAAAATATTTGAAAACAAGCATTATACACACACACACACACACACGTAATCATAAATCAGGCCACATGAATATGGAAGACTTAGGACACAATTACATGAAGAGGTCAGAGTTCAAATGATTTAGGATATACAGTGAAAATGAGTTATGGAAAGTGAAGCTCAGATGGTAAAAGAATCATTTCACGAGGACTGAGTATGTGAGTAGAACTCTTTTACTGTCTGAATTATTTTGTGAATTATTCCTCACATGTATGTTTTTATTGTTGGAGGGTTTTGTATGTTCTGCCGAGGCTTATGGGACAGATACGGGATTTGGGACAGAGAAGTATTCATCTCCTGCAATGTTTATTGCCATTTTTTCTAGGACCCTTTCAAGATTTACTGCAGTCCACATCTTGAAAGCTTTTTTATTGTTGCAAAGTTAACCCCAAATGAACATCCCCTCTCCCCTGACACAGTATATATCACGTCTAAAACCTGCATGTCTGTCCACTACCACACATTTTCTTTTCTTATGTACTTTCAGGTTGCCTCTTGTTGTTATTGCTCCTCAATCAAAGGCCAAGTTCCAGCTCCAGGGGCCACACTTCTATTAATCTACACTGCAATATCCCATAAAATGACTATTGTATAGCTGTTGGATGAGATATATAAACTTTCATTCAAACAATCATCACATTGCTTAATATTAATGTAGACCAAAAATCCTGTCACCATTTGAAAAAATTATAAATCATTATTATAAACTTGCAGTTGTGAATAATGGTCAGGAGAGAGTTTTGAACACTGATCTTGTATGTACATGTTTCGTATTTAAGATTCAATATTTGAAGAATATTTTACTTTAGCAAAGGGTTGGTTGGTTTTGGGTTTAACATCAAATAGGCCATTTGGAGTTTTTAATTGGCCTTTTATATGTCTCCTGTTGGCTTTTTGTTTTGTGCCAATATTAGAAGGCTATATTTAGTAATATAATTAATATATTTAAATCTTACGTGGACAACAAACCAGGAGACCAAGATTATGCCTTTAGTGTCTAATATTTTTAGACACTAAAAATATTATGCATATTTTTAGTGTCATGTTGTTCTTTGAAGTATCATGTAAATACCATGGTACATAAGTATGACAATTATTCTGATCCTTTGATTAGGTGCACTTTTAATTACATAAAATCTTGAAAACGAAACTTCCTCAATGCTAAACCATTTATTAGATCCAGGAATAAGATTTGACAATAATCGTGATGAATCTTCAAATGGATTTTAGTATAATGTGTCATGAGTAAAATTGTAATATTGTGTGTGATGGCAATGGAACTGCTCACATTTTGAAAAAAAGGTTAAGCCTTGTACTTTATCAATTAACTTTGAATTAATATAAAAAAAAAATTCTATTAATAGAATCTATCAAATTAATTTGGTAATATCAAGATGCTAAAAACTTAAGTTAAATAATATTTCTGGTCTGTAAACTTTGTGTTCCTTTGTTACCTCTTCATTAAATCATAACAAAGTGCAAACATTTTCAGAACTCCATTGTTTTTAGATGGTACATAAACACCAAATAATATGATTTTTAGTTCTAATCAAAAAATAGAAATTTGAATTGGTTGTAGCACATTTATTATAAAAGAGAAGAAAAGTAATTAAAGTGACAACAAAAAGTTTTAAGCTATAATAATCTATCCTTTAAGACTACAATGATTGCTTTTAAAAAGAAATTTTTTTTCTTTAAATAATCCAGGGGACAGTAAAGTGCTCTTAATTGAAGAATATAACATCACTACCATTTATTAAAGTACAATGGTATTACAATGGTATTCTGATATCATCACTGTACCACAGCGCTGCCATGGTACTTTTGTGTAATGGAAATAAGATTAGTTAAATTCTTTAAAGAGGACAGACACTAATGCTGGGAGAATCACAGATGGTGTTTAAATTCTTTCGTGCATGCAAAAAGGACGGTTACTCAAACCTGTCGGCCCCAGGGTTTACGATTCCTACACCAGATCCCAACTGCACCTAATCCTCTATCTCCCATACAAACCCTCTCTTCACTTTGTCTCTAAAGGCATTTATCAGCCTTACCTCACACCTGGCAGCCACATGGGGCAGTCTTTTTGATCTTATCACCATAGCAAATACACTCTGTGCTCACTTAGGTCCTGCTTTCGCAGGTGCACTCTACCATTTGCCAGGTGCGTTAGCGTGTAGCTACGACAGACATATTGGAGTATTGTAGTCTTGAGCTTGGGAGATTTGAGTGATTCAGGCTAACATCAAAACATGTCATTATGTCACTTGGAGACAGCCCTTGCTTTTCCAAAATTGCTAAAAAACTGAAGGAAACAAGTCATGCTTTTAGGTCATTGTTGAGCTTGATAGAGTATTTTGAAAACAGACACTTTGGTCTGTTTTGTCGGTGAGGTAACACTGAGCTTTCAAACAAATGGAGATGAACTGTCACAATATATACATCTCCACACACATCTCAGTCAAAGCAGTTATGAAGCAGGAAAAAACAACTTTTAAGCCTGGTTTAACATGAAAGGAAATTTGATCTGAAAGATAGCAACAACTTCATTGGCTAAAGCCAAGATTGAGCAGCTGTTTTTGTAGCTCAAGTGTCTGTTGCAACCGATGCATGTGCCGTCTGTCAAAGCTGAACTTTCATGCTCTTGCACACCTGATTGTTCATGTATGTATAATTTGTTTTTGCTCAGTGACTGTCTGACATTACAGGGCTCAAAGCTTTCTGTCTACTTTTGTGGAAATGTAATATAGAGCAATCCATTGGAATCGCAACCTGGATGCTGCAATTTTTGTTTGATGTAAAATGCTTTTTGCATATTAGTGTAGTTACTGTATCTACAGTACCAGCAGGAGCTAAATGCCATTACTTAACTTTCCATCTTCCAAAATAAAGGGCAACTTTGTTTCCAATGATTCTTCTAAAATTGCTTATGTGAAATAAGTGGATGCAAATGAAACTCCAGTGAGAACATTGTGGGTCATTTTCTCAGGATAAATATCTGATTTACAGAGGATTTAAGCAAAAGTTTCATTTGCTGGGGGAAACAATTCATTTTCATTTGTCCAAGGGAAACAATTTAGATATTACAGAGATCTCATGTAATGTATTTTCTTATGGGTTTTACAAGGACTTATTAAGGATATATTACTTAAATAATTAATTTGTAGATATTTATTATTTTGTGATGCTAAAAGCAAAGTTTAGGCTATTTTCCTATTAGCAGGCAGTGTTGGATATCCCAATGCAAATGGTTAAAAAATCCCTGTGGGAGTCTAGAGGGTCAATCTCATCTAGATAATGACCCTGCCTTTAAATCCCTGTCTCTGATGCATTTTCTGGAAAGTGTGAGTTATCTGCATGCAACAGAATGCTTGGAATAATCACATGTGCAATAGATTGTACTACAGGGTGACCAACGCTCAGTTCTAAATTTAGTTATCATACAAAAGTGAACAGACATGTTCAGAAAACCAAATTAATGCTTCATAATGTTTTAAATCTTTTATTAATGGGAAACACACTTGTCTTTATTGTTTGAGTGTTTGGTTTCTAAATGTCTCTTTATACTGTCTGTCTTCATTCTCTTGGCAGCCAATAATTCACTGCACAAAACACATTATGGTCGGCAAAACCATGTTTATCCCCTCTGTAAGTGAACAAGTATTTAATGTTGCCTGGGTCATGTTTTCTTTTGTATAATTTTTGTTCATGATTTTAAAATGTGGGGTGGGATGTCACATGACCATAAATAGTCACCAAGTGGCAGATGATCTTCAAAAATTTTTTTATTATTTGCACTTAGCATTGTTTTCCTCATTCTCTGCAACCTTATAAGAGCAGACATGCATTCCATTTTTGGTCACAACCCTATTGGTCACGCAAACTGTTCTGAGCTTTTATCGTTCTCTTCCGATTTGCGTATTAGTCATACTGTAAGTAATTCTTGGATGACCTCCCTACCGGATCTGCACCAGATCTTCCTGACAAGCAACAGCAAGTTTATCCATTGGTCCTGAGGGTGGTATTAAATCAAGAGACGGCCTCAGTATCAACACAAAGGCTCGACACAATCTAAAAGCAGGTTACTGTCAGAGCACACTCCATCACTGCGCTCAATTAATGCCTTTGAAATGCCATCTCTCATTTAACCACAATGCTGCTGGATGTCTTGCAGGAATTAGCTGCAGGGAGAGAACGCTGAGTTCAGTTTCAAAGAAACTTCTGGTCAGGGAGGCAAAGCGCCTCTGTTCTCTCTCACACTAGAAATGCAAAACCATGCTTAGACATAAAGACAGACAGACAGACAGACAGACAGAGAGAAAGAAACTGTAGAAGTAGTTCATTCTGCATTGATTGAAGTTGCTAAGAATAATTTTGATCAGAATGAATTAAATCAAAAAGTAAATTTAACTCAAAATGATTTAAAAAGGCAACAGCAACTAACATTTTATTTACCTACTTGCTATTTATTTGCCTTGGTTATTTTACTAATAGTAGTGAGTAGACAGGAAGTAATTGAATTGCTTATATATAAACAGCACGGTTCAGGGTGCAGATAGACAGGTTATTGTAAACAGTGTACTTACCATGTATTTATTTAAAAAGAAACAGCACAAATGACTGACATAGTTGAACTGGCATAACATTGCCTTCTCTCCTTTAAAATAAGCCTTAACGGAACATACCCTGAGACCAACCCTGTAGTTAACAGCAAGTCCATGGCTCTGAGAAGGGGTTAGCGCACCCAAAACTGAAAAATCCAGCATCAATTACTCATCCATGTGTTGTTCCAAAACCTGTATGATGTTGTTTGCTGAGGAATACAAAAGTGAAGATACTGAGAATGTCTAAGCTGCACTTTCACAAAACAAAAGGCTCTAATAGGCATATAAAGGCACTATTAAAATATCATAAATGTATATTTCACACAACTTGTGCTCCTAAAGGGATAGTTCACCAAAAAAATTAAAATTAATTTACTCATTTATTTACCCTCAAGTTGTTCCAAACATGCATACATTTCTTTATTCTGCTGAATGCAAAAATAAATATTTTGAAAAAGGTCTGTAAACCAAACAGTTTTGGGGCACCATTGACTTTTAAAGTAGGATTAAAGTACTATTGAAGTCAATAGTGCTTCAAATCTGTTTTGATACAAACATTCTTTAAAATATCTTCCTTTGTATTCAGCAGAACGTGAAATGTATTCCGGTTTGGAACAACTTGAGGGTGAGCAAATGATGACAGAATTTTCATTTTTTGGTAAAATATGCCTTTAATCCAAAGTCTTCTGAAGACAGTGGTTGCTTTGCATGAGGAACAAACGAAATGTATGTCTTTATTCCCTAAAACCATCTGCTATAGTTCTGTGAGGTTTAGAAGCATTGGAGTATGGAAGACACTAGAGACTGATGATTTTGTTGTAAGGCAGAACCAAATGGACATCATTCAGAAACTTTCCTTTTGTGCTCCACAGAAGAAAGAAAGGCATACTGGTTTGGAAGGACATGTTGGCAGAATAAGCACATAATGACATATTTTCATTTTTTGGGTAACCTATTTTGTTAATATTGCGAGATTTCCTTCAAATATAAACTTTGGAATAACTTCATACATGACGACTGTTTTGGAAAGCATGAAAAGCATTTTACAGTAGTGGAATGACCTCATTCTAAGCGAGAGTTTAAAAGCTTGAAGTTCTGAACTGCACTATATGAAGTGTGTTAGGTTCCAGCTATTGATTTCTGCAGCTGCGGCTGTGTGATGTGTATTGGTTGACTCTCAGGACACGGACATTGAGTTGTTCACTTTGTTTAGCTCCCTGCAAGAATTGATCCAAACGCTATTTAATCTGTCAAGCTATTTGCCCTGTTCGAGTTTGGGATTGTCGCTTGTGAATGGAGCTGCCCTTCACAAAGTTGGCCTGTGGTACAGAGAAAAGACCTAAAAAGCCCTCTGGTGTGCCTTATAATCATTACCGTGGCATGAGAATTCCATTTTTGTGGGGTAGCACTCAATCACTGCGGTAGGAAGTGGCACAGCGCACCAAGTGCGGTACACCACATTTGACGCTGGCACATTGTCTTGTTATTGATGTTGAGATGCGCTGTTTTCACTGTAGTTGTTTTCTACATGCTGCACATAAGTGACAATAAGCAACAAATGTGTGATGTATACCCAGCTAACAGGGAATATTGTCATAACATTTTATTACGTTGCCATAACTAGTCTTATGTAGGACACAAATGAAGATATTTTGAAAAGTGTCTCAGTGGTTTTGTGCCCATGCAAACTGAATTCAATGGGTGCCACTGTTGTTTGATTATGAACATACTTCTTTAGTGTTTCTTAGAAGCAAAAAGTCATACAGGTTTTGTGAGTAAGGTGAGGAAATGATAGAAGGATTTTCATTTTTATGAAAGGGTGGACTATCCGTTTAATGGTACACTATGCAGGACTTTTCGTTTGTAAACAGAACATTTAGACTTGGCCCCTCCTCTCAGGTGGACCACTGCCAGAAGTGTGCCTCACCTAGACATTGTTATTGGCTGGAGACTACACATGAGGTTGCCTCCCACAAATGTCTCAAACACCCAAAACATAATAATAAAAATAATAAATAAATAAATAAATAATATTCAACATTCAATTAATATTTGGCATAGGTTCCAATAATGTTAAGAGGAAAGAAAAATGTTCTTAGATAATATGTACTTGATAATATGTACTAGCTTTCCTGTAGCTCAGTGGTTAGAGCATGGCGTTAACAATGCCAAGGTCATGGGTTCGATCCCAGGGATTGCACATACTCAATGTATAATGATCAATGTGTAGTATAATGCAAAGTCGCTTTGGATAAAAGTGTCTGCCAAATGCCTAAATGTAAATGAACATTCTCATACTGTTGAGAGGAAATGTTCTTAAAACATGTTTGTTAGTTGCATGTGTGCGTATAAATGTATGTAGAGAGTTTGCATTTGTGTGGGGGGCTGCTTTAATCCTGCTTGGAGAAGAGTTTGCATGACAAAACTACACACACTACCTGCATTGTCTCCAAACTAGCCTGTGTTAGCGTTTAGAGTTGAGTGGAAAAGCTAAGGTGGGGGTGGGGGACGAGGTTGCTCTACTATCATTAGCACACAGGAATGGACTGGTTTGTCTTTGTCTAGTCCATTCCCCTGCAGGCGGTAGTAGAAAGATAGCTTCTCCCTTCAAAGAATCAGTCTATGCCCTGCTGCTGACGGATGATTTATCCTCTGAGTTATCGCAGCACTACACTTCTTAGATGACTTCCCAGTGCAAATGAAATGTATATTTTTAATGTACTGTATATTTTAATGTACTTTAATGTATGTTTCAATCTGTATGTTACATTTAAAGAGCTTTTGATTAAACAGGGACTAAAAGTGGTTTATGGTATAAAACAAAATAAAACCAATGGTCATGCCAGATAGCCCGTCGTGAGATTGTTAAACAACATATAAAAATGTTTCAAATTACCATCCACAATAAAATACATTAATTTATATTTTCGTTTGTCTGAAAAAATGTATAATTTGGTAAAATCAGGGCAACTGGAATTTTTGGTTTGACAAAACCTTGTCTGAAAGTTTTAAATAGTTTTATCAGCTTAAATTTAAAGGGTAAACAGGTGTTATGGATACGAATGATAGCTAGACAGACAGACATCCAAGTTTGTACAAAACCATAACAGTATGTTGCCTTTATCAGCTCAACAGAATTAAAGGAAGCCATTAAAGGGGTGTATTAAAACTAGCATTGCCACGCTCAATTGTTTACCGGTGTTTTCTTCTTTATCTCTGTCCATTCCAACCATTTTGCCAAACCCTATTAATGTCTTTGTATGTGTGTGTGTTTGTGTCATGACTGTGGCTCGAACTGTGTGTGTTTGAACCCTGTTGGCATGGTGAAGAAACAGCAGGGGGCTTTCGCTCCAATTTGCCATCATTTGTCACCACTTGCCCCCGTGACACCTTCATGCACACAACACTCAACTATGTGTCAAAACACCTCAGTGCTACTGTGTTGGCTAGACAAAACAATGGGCAAAGCTTTTTCTCCAGTTCACATACAATACACGTTTCTTGCGTCATGTGCATGGTCTACTGGCACAAGGTTATGTGAGGGCTAGCTCTCATTTGAGAAGACTCTTGTCCCTTTCCAGGGTGAGTCATAACAAAAATGTATTTGCAAAGCATTTCATTAAGATCATATTTGAGGTTTCTTTAGCCAGGAACGGCAAAAAGAACAGTGGTGGAAATACTGCTTGATCTACGTCTGTATTGTAGAGGCACAATTCTAGAATTCAGGTCAACTGTCCTTTCATAATTTTGCTATAAAAACACGTCTTTTTTTGAGTAACAGGTGTCGTAAGGAAGGCCTTTCTTGTAGTTTTTGTGAGGAGAAATTCAAACAATCACAAAATCCTGTTGTGATATACTCCTACCCTCTAACTTGGACACCTCTAACACAATTTTGTTGACCTGAACTAAATTCAGAAGTTTGGAGGTATTTTCAGAGTTGCTAGATGTGCAAAGGAACTTCACCCAACCAGTTGCCTCCCGGCTCTCAGGTATCACTGCCCAATATTGATCTGTCCTTCAAGTGGGTAGCAATAGATTTGTATTGCCAAAAGTCTACGCTTTTGTGATTTTAGATTATGAAATGATATCATGAAGTTCCCACCCTACAAAGTTCAATCCCTCAAATCACAAAGCACCTTTTTGATCTATTTAGCCACATGGGCATCTACAAGAGACATTGAACTAGGAAACTTATCCCCCAGTCTTCACTGATGACCTTTGCACGATATTTCACGTGCACACAGATGGACTGGTGTATTGGATTAATCAAAAGCAGGCATGAGAGTTTTTGATCCTAAATAACAAATCGTTTTACTACAGTTCATACACAGGGTCAAAATTAAATCAACCCAGAGTCTAAATGAGAATTACTGGCAGACGACTCCTCATAACTGCTTTTACTAAACATGGGCATAAACAGCCTGGCAGACCTCTAACTTGACCTTCAAGAAGAACACACTTAACCTTTCAGAGGCACAGTGTTTAATAGACACATAACTAGTACGCAGCCATATATGAGGAGGACATTTTTATCCACTTCAGCCAAAGAGAAAATCTACAGAGACTTTAGGTGGTGCTAGAAGAATTACCCCAACTAGACTAGACAACTGGAGGGCTAGACTTACCACCAATGCTGATACACATAAAAACTGAAGACTGTCAGAGTTCTCTGTAGAATTCCACATAATGTAGGGGGTTAATTAACGCAAGGAGGTGCTGCTGAGAACAGAAGGCCTAGAATTAGTTGTTCATGGTCTTGCACCAAACTTTGGTATGTTAGCCTCTTACACAAAGATCAGAAGGAAACAAAGGACAGCCCGAGGCGCTAACAGGCCCAAGGGGCATAAGCACGTTTTTTGCACATAAAGGCACTGAATACAAAGCCAGTTTTACACACTTTGTATTTTAACTTGCTATCCTTTCCCAGGAGCTTCAAAGAGATGAGCGTCCAGTTATGTTCATCAGACAGAAGCTGCACCCCAGAGGAACACTTACGCACAGTGGAGAGTTGTCAAGTGTATTAAGTTCTGAAGCTGTGTTATTTATTTACTGCAGCTTTTAACTAATCAGTATGTTTATTGAATGTAACTGCAAATTTTTTGTTCCATCTTTATCTTTAAAGTATTCATAATCTCTAAAAAAAGCTGTTCTGTTACATTTGCATTGTTCTGTTATGATTTTATTGTTTGTCATTTTGCATGTAACAGTTTCAACCAACTCAAACTATGCAACATTGCTTACATGTGCATAAATTTTAAGGGGCTAATAGGTAGTTTCTGCCATAAACTGCTAGAAGACATGCATGGCCTGACAGCTGGCATGCACTGGGCACAGTCATGGCACGCTAGGCTGGGGCTGCTAGGCTAAAGCATGTGGGTGTGAAGGCAGACTGCCATCTGGACCTGGCTGTTCCTTTAGCCGTCGGTCCAACCCCAGTGCCCCCGGACACACAGGCGACAATCCCACAAGCCCAGTTATGTCCCCTTTACCAGTGCTCGACATAACCTCGGCCCAAAGATGGATGGCACCCACCCTTATAACTGTCACCCTTGGCTTTGGATTCTCATCGTTAGCCAACTACCAAAGTAGGGTTCATTTCCGCTTGGATAGCTGTGACTAATGTGTGGATCGCTTTGGAAGAATGTCGGATATCAAGGCTGTACATCAAAATGGCTTCACACACAGACCCCCTTCACAAAGTCAACAGGGTCCAATTTAAAAGTAGCAGATCAAATATATTCATTTTAGTTTCTATTGGGTTTCTGTCACTTGTTGTTAGTGTGACGTATTCCCTTAGTAGCACACTGGGCATACAGATGGAGCTTGTCAATGTTAGCCAATAAAAAAAAAATCTGTGGCTTTATAACATGTATATGACTATATAGAACATAATATATAAAAGTAATACATAGTCTCAGCACTGTTTTGGTTATTGAATATTTTTAGGACAAAATATACATTAGTGTCAGACGAGAGTTATAAAATTCAAAGGGAAACATGTTTTATGCAAAAGGGTTTCATCAGTAGAACAGATAGATTTATTTATGTATGAAATGCTAATGTGAAATTGCAGGTATGTTAGATGTGGCATGTAGTTTTAGAAAGGAAGAGGCGTGGATGATTACTACCCTTTCCATGTCTTTTTCCTGCAGTCTTTTTTAGTATTCTGTCATAAATCACTCACCCTTATGTCTTTACCCATATTTTTGCACGCCAAATTTAGCACAATGTTCAAGCTGCTCTATTCCACTGAATCTCAACCTATTTCAATTTAAGGCGCCTTAATTTTCCACAATATGTGAATTTCCCCACCCCCAACACACATGCGATATTCTAGAGCTTAGCATAACTAGAAACTGTCCTTATATTCATTATAAAGACATAGAATTATGTTTTTATTTTAAGTAATCTTGAGCTCTTTTGGAAGTTTGTTGAGAAACATTGCTCTGTTCCTCACTATGAAAGAATGAAAAGATGGAAACCAACACTGTCAAGCTCAAATAAGGATAATGACAGTCCATACGATTCATCCATTATATGAATTCTTCATTATACCATATCACAGGTTTGTGTAAGGAACACAATGAACTTGATATCATCTTTTCCTGTATGGAAAACAGCAGCCAGGACATTTGGTTTCAAACAGCTTCTGTGTTCCAGATAAAAAAATTGAAACGGGTTTAGAAAGCCATGAGGTTGAGTAAATGTTATCAGAATTATAATTTTTAGGTGAACTGCTCCTTTAACTTACTCATCATATATTTAATGTAACTGATAGTGTTTAAGTCTAAAAATATGCACACAACTGGGATGTATCAAAGTAGGGAACTAGCAGACGGTGGGAATATTCTTGCATATTGCAGGGATGCAGGAATATGCCCAGTCCTGTGGTAATAAGGTTGAAAATTCAGCATGGCTAATGTACTCTTAAATGCTAATTCTGCCCACTGCTTGGCCGTGGCACTTAAAAGCACCTCGCATACCCGGCTGGGGCTTGATTAAAATCTGTGTGCGGCCCCATCGGCCCCCGCCAGATGAGGGTGAATATGAATGAATGAGGTTAGTCCTCGTGCAGCCGTGGTCTCTGTCCTTGCCTTCATGCACTGTAGCCTCACGCAGTGTGCGCTTGGAATGGAGATGAGAGGGAACAGGAGGGGTGAGGGCCTGCTGGGCAGACTGTTGGAAAGCTGGCAAAAACAAATGAGAAGGGTAAAGCTCAAGCAACACAGATCAGAAAGTCAAAAACGGTGGCAAAGGATTACCACAGACCAGACTGTATTTAAATGATGAGCTAGGGCTAATATTTACTACACTAACAAAAAAAGATTTGCATCTGTGCATTAGGAAACATGGATGAATCTCAGACAAATATGTTCAGGTCACATGTCACCCAAAAAATATGATTTTGGGACATTAAGTCACTTATTTTCTTAGTAGAAAATGTGTTTCCACTGCACACAGGTATACATTGTTTATACTGATGTGGGTAACCCAAAAACAGAAGTAAATATTAACTCGAGCCTTGCTGAGCTACAACGAACATCCAATGCATTTCTCATTCTTTCTCTGGGACAATAAGGCTGGGTAAGTAATGTCATATGAGTATTTTGTTCTAATACACAATATTTATAAATCAATATACAAACACTTTGCTACCCTATGAAGTCCTGCTGTGGCGCTGTAAAAATGGGGGATGTTGTATATGAATTCATATCACCCATCTGCATACTGTCCCATACACACTGCATGGTCGTGCAATATACACTTTCACAGTATGCAAATTCACATGCAGCATCTTATTTATGATCAGTAGATCTTCTATTTTATCATTTAAAACCTTTTATCAACTTTAGTGATAAAATATTTTAAAAACTGCACTTGATTTCTGTAAAGTTATTATTTATGGTACTTGGTAAGCTACTTTCTCATGTAATGGAAACGTCATTAATTGTACAAATATGCTTTGAAGTGACTGTGATTGTATTGACGCAGCCCTAGGCCACAGTGTGCAGAAACAGTTTGGTATGAGTGATAGTCCCTGCTGTCTGTAAGTCCTCAGTCCCCAGCCACACACACGCGGACACACATAACTTTCGACCGCCTCGTTTTCTGCCTCTCATCAAATTGCAGCCAGCTCGCTCCCTGACAGAGCACAGCTCCAGCTTTGGACACACTACAGACAGCGCCACGAGGAGACACCAACGCTGGAGCCTCTCCGCCTGCCAAGAACTCTGGGCCAGAGAGGCCCCCAGAGGCCCTGGGGTGTGAGAAAGCTCTGCATGCCTTCCACTCTTTCCATCCAAGGATCCATCTACCAGGACTCAAAATTATCACTGAGGCCATATCAAAGCTGCTTTGCCGCAGACCGGAGTTACACACTCCCCTCCCCGAGGTGTACTCACTTTAGCTTGTTTAAGTTGCTGTGCATTGTCATGCTCGGATGAGCAAGATTTAAATGCTGTTGAATGGAAAAAATTATTACAGACTCAAAATTTTTCCACTGAAATAAGTAGCTCTTGTCATTAGAGTTGCAGCACAGATAAAACTCAAGCAGAACATACTACTTGGAAAGGCATGAAGGGAGAGTGTTTGAAGAGAAGCATTGTCAGCTTATGAACTGCAGCTGCAATGCATCGCTAAGCGCTAACCTAATTGCAGACGCTCAAATGGCGCATGCAAAGTTCCTTTGCTGACGCTTCTACCAACTCATCGTTTCTTTTGTTTTATCTACTCATCTGGACCTCCAGAGAAAACCAGAGTAGCATCAATATAAATCATTAATGCTACGTCCATTATTATGACAGATGTCTCATATTTTTTTGTAGTTTAGCAAAGGTAGAGCACAAAATTGTTGCCATAATTTAAGACATTCGACTTGAATTACCGAAAAGTACTTTTTAGGATATTGATGGCATGTCCTTCAGAAGAAGCTACACTGAGAAGTCATGACCTCTGACCCCAAAGAGCCGTCAAAATTTTCCTGAGCAGCACCACGCTAGCTGTATAATAAACGACTCCCCAGGAGAAAGGAATGGAGATTTATTTTCTGCTGAAATGTTCAACGTAAACATATATTTGTCACCAAGTGTGTAACAAAGTTAACCCCAAAAATAAATACAAACATGAATAGTCTGACACAAATGCAGAGGAGACTAAACTTTCTAATATTTAATCCAAAGCATTTAGTCCAAGATAATCAGAGGTTCAGTGAGATCCCTTTCTAAGGTGGTCATAACACAACTTCCATCACACTTATTTTACTACTTTACTACCAATTTGCCGCTTATATTTTCATGTAATTTTTAATATATAAATATATTTTCTATAAATATATAATCACTTGTGGCTGATATATGGCCTGTTTTAATTTTTGATTTACAACTTCAGGCACATTTTCCCCAATATTATCATAAATATGATTCAGTCAAAAATAATATGAAGTGATGTTGACATATTTGCCAGATATGGTAACCCATAACTAAAATGTGACCTTAGCATTTAACCCATCACTGGTGAGCAGTGAACACACTGCAAGTCGTGAACACACACACACCCAGAGCAGTGGGCAGCACTGCTGCGTCCAGGGAGCAATTGGTGGTTGGGTGCTTTGCTAAGGGGCACTTCACTTGCTACCTTCCAGCACTGGAATCAAGTCTTTTAATTACAAGCCCGACTCACTAACCAGTAGGCCACAACTGACCCCAACATATTATTCAAATAATATGTTTGAATTGAACACTATAAATTGTGTTTATTTAAGGTTGTCAGACAGGTTGTGAACGCTGTGAGCAAGTAACATTGAGAACATGCTCTGCATGAAATGTGCAGGCTTATGGTAGAACGGTCAGTGTTTGATTAACCACCGGGAGACAGAGGACTCCTGATGTGCACCATATTAGCATCTGCTGATGGACAAGATAAAACTAATAAACATGAATGTGATTAAAAACATAACATTTGTAGCCAAATTCATAACTTTTTAGATGAAGGGTGAGATAATGCCAAATGATTCCTGTTGCTTGATATTACTGACCATTAATGAAAAACTGGCATGATTTTTAATCAAGACTTTTTAGACCAATAAAATATAACTGATGTAATAGCATAGCTGAATTGGATTGATAACAAGTGCTCGGCATTATTTACTTTTAGTAAAAAAAAAGTGACATGTTATTTTAACTTATAATTTTATGTCATTTAAAATTGCATTGTTTCTATTATTACCCCAAAACTCTGGTCAGAAAGGCATTGAACAGAATAACCTCTTTAGCAATGATCCAGTTGAAAACTGCTGAAGTTAAACCATTTATACATACCCTTAAAGGTACAGCTGCACAGTCATATGCAAATTTAAAGCCTTTAATCCTAAAGTATACAATCAAATAAATATATATATATGGCATTGATGCCCTAAATATTTTGGTATTTGCTCTGAAATGGCTTTGAAAGGGTAATTTTATTTTCAATCCGAAAAGCTTGACTGCACTAAATTTGCTGTTCCCAAACAGAATCAAAGTATAAGAACTAATACAGTTAAACATTTCACCTCCTGACACATTTACAGATTTTTTATCATAGAATAAATACAAGAATGATATCTAATCATTTCCATTTATGTACACAAATATTTACCTACATACTGAATACATTTACTTAAATATTGTAATACATACATAATGTCGCATGGACATGATGCTGCAAGAAATTGAGTTTTAGTCAATACCTTTCAATGATTCATGTAAATACGTTTTTTAAAAAATGACATTTTTCTACTGTTCTGTCACCCTCAGGCTATCTCAGATATATTACCCCTGTATTTACCATACTTTCCTTAGATGAACAGAAAGATTAGTAAGATCTCACAGATTTCATAATATGTCTATGTAGTTAATAGGGTTTCATCAGTGAAGTCCTCTTCACTTGAATTATATAAACACAGAGATGGTATTTATTTTTCAAAAAATCTGTTTTTTGTATTATTATAAGAGTGGCATAGGCTGGGTAAATGATGAGAGAACTTTAATTTTGGGTAAACTATTCCTAAAAACACTTACAATTATGGAAAAGAGGTTCATCAAACAAATGACAGAAACCTTTATGGGCATGTAAAAAAACACCCTAAAATCTATGCAGTAA
Organism: Botia kubotai; assembly: GCA_036877585.1. Taxonomy (NCBI): domain Eukaryota; kingdom Metazoa; phylum Chordata; class Actinopteri; order Cypriniformes; family Botiidae; genus Botia; species Botia kubotai. Next base: position 29,870 of record JAZGTI010001450.1, read on the forward strand.
TTACCATTTTTTTATTTAATTATTATTTAATTATTATAACAATTCAATAGTTTATATATTGGGGGAGAACTGTGGCTCATTGGCTTCTACATATAGGAATAAGCAGTATATTGTAAAAAATATTGACTAGTCAACTAAACTTTATTTACTGTGTTTATCCAACTAAACCTTTTAAAAGTTAATCTTAACTTTTGGTAACTGCTACAATTTAAAATAGCCCATGCAAAAAAGTAAAAACAAGCTGAGATTTCTTTTACAGTGTATAGAGGGTGGGTGTTTTTAATCACAAGTTTTCGACGAGACCAATACTAAACAATGGCAACATTTACTCCTCTGTATCAATATTTTACACCAGGGGAGGTTTAAGTCTCATTCTGCGCGACTCAAACTCGGCTCCAATATTTAATCAATTACCACAGTAGGCAAGTGTTCAGCATTTCAATGTGAGAAACTGCAAGCAAAAGAATCGACCGTATGATCCAGAAAGCTATTCTTTTATCCCACAGTCTCTCTCTGTTTCAGTGCATTGCAGATATTGAGGCTGATCTTGGTTCAGGCTTTACTTATAATTGCCTCATTTGTAAAATAGTCCGGATTTCCACTGGTCTTTAAATGCTGATGACTCAGACAGAAATCTATGAGGCATGCGATGCTGATGGAGGGAAATGTACGCCAATTATTTGAGCTTTTAAAAAGACAGCCTCCTAAAGACTAATGCTTAGGTGCTATGACAGTAGTAAAACATGGATTTGGGTTTAGTTGATTTGACAACCCAATTGATATGTATATGAATGTAATGTATGTATATGAATGATATGAATGTAATTCAATACAGACTTTAGCAATAGATAGTGTAAAATAATAATTGTACCTGTTTGTACAATTCACATAATAGAAATGTATACAAAATCACCGACCCTTTGAAATAATTGAGTACTTGAAAAATAAACAAGTAAATTCTACTAAAATACTACAAACTATAAGTATAAGTAACATGCACATAGTTGCAAAGCACATAGTTGCAAAGTTTTTTAAAGTTAGCAGAATGTCTTAAGGTGAACTATCCAAAAAAAAAGTGTATCAGCATTTCTATCACAATCAAATTACAATAATTGTAAATAATTGCATTTAACAATATCTACTGAGAAAACCCCCTAACGAAGGTAATTCAAAGATATTCTGTTATTGTGGCAGATGAGTAAAGCATGGAGTATATATTTATTTTTATTGACAGATGTCAGTTTTAGGTATTCCTCTTGGGAAATTTCAGTTTTCCTTTGAAATGCCTGAACGATACTTTCCCGCTGCTAAGCACATGATTGATTGTTCTGTGAACATCAGTGCTGTCTTAAAGAAACAAAGAGGGGAAGTAAAAACATCTGACACTCAATTTATGTAGACCACAGTCCCAAGAATTTTTATGGTGTACGAGGATGCGTTAAATGCCAGCATATAGGAAAATCTGGGATCTCACATTGGAAAGGAAATATGGTTTAGCTTCTGGATGTGACAGACACATAATTCAATACAGACTTAGACGATGTTAAAGAAAAATCATTTTGGGAAACCAAACCATTGAAACTGGCTTTTAAAATAACTGTACAGTTGGTTACTGGTGATCACACTGTTCACGACGGGGGCAAGTTGATGACAGCTTCTGGGAAACACTGTTTTAATCACTAGGTTAGTTGTGGAAACCATTGGGACATTCCTTACCTCGGCTGGAGGCCTGACAGGGAAAATGAGAAAATGTAGAACCATCTCATCTTACGATACAATAGCTAAACCAATGAGTTTGACAGCTAACCGTGGGAGGCTAGCTGCTGTTTTGATGTTGTGATATCTAGGGGATGGTTGTTCTAGCTGGACTTGAATCATACATATGACTCATGCACCACATAATTAGCTATGCCACTCCAAACTGACTTTCTATAACACAGCAGGATGCTCTGCCCAGTTCAAACGATCATTACGGTACATTAACTTGAGCTGACACTTAAACACAATGTTTTGACCTCTCTGCTGTCTCCAAATTACACTATGCACACATTCCGGGGCCCAGAATAACAAAATAGCTTAGACTTTTTATTAGCGTGCCGTGGTGAAATTGTCATGCTTGCTTGTCACCTGGGAGTTTGGCTGGTCCAACATGGTCTCGCCTAGGCTGCTGAACAAAGCACAGATATGTACTTCTATGCCTCAGTTTTGTTCCATGATTTTTTACCCCTTTGCACGTACAATAAGGAAAGTTTTTAATAAAAGCTAGAGGTCAGTAGCCAGACAGTGTCAGAATCTCCCAGGCCAAAGAAATGCCTCATACTTTTATTACCAGGGGCTATAGGTCTGTTTCCTTTTGATTTCAAGTAGCTGGTGGGCAACCCAACAGACTTTGAAATTACATTATAGCATTATATTGGAAACAAGAAAGTATAAGATAATCTAAAGAAATACAAGGTACAAAACAATTACTTTAAGGTAATTAACAAACTTATTTGTAAATTTGTAAAACCAAATCAGCAATTTCATACAATATGAAACAATTATATATGAACTATATATGATATATGATACAGTTTTAGAAACTTAGCTCTATATGGTTGAGCTACAGTACTCGTCAGTATTATAAGTGGAATTGAGGTTATAGAGTGTGGTGATGTATTATTATTGCCTTACGGTAATGTACAGTATACTTAAACACACCTGAGCATTTAAGTGACTTATTTAATAGGAAGTTTTAAGTTTTATTCTGTATGTCTTTTCATATTTTTAGAGAAAAGATTTCAAAGCATCACCGTGTTAATGTTTTAATATAGGCTAGTTGTATTAATGGACCCTACACAAAATTGATCTGTGTTTATCTTAATTTGTTTTTTTTATTTAATAGTTTTTATGAATTATAACATTACAGCCAGACCCATAGGAATAAGAAACAAATGTATCTCTGCTGTGTTTCTCTAGACAGCAATCAGGTTAAATTTCAGAGATCTCAACAATCTACATAGATTTGCCATGATAGCAATGTCTGCAAATAACAAAGATTTTACTTATTAATATTTATTTTAATTACTTATTAACTGATTTCACATCAAACTTACACAACCATAATTGCCTTTTTTGTGTCTATTATCATTAACAACTGAAAAAACATTGATGCTTAAATTAAACAAATCTGAGAACTCAGTTTTCTCATAGCTTTTCCAGAGCTATGAAAGAGTAACCTTAAGTGTTTTGACCAATGAAAACCGTCTTTATTTATAACCGGCTAAACAGAGCGCTTCTCTTATTATGAAAAGACAAATTGTGAACTTGCCATGACATGTTTTGGGTTTCCCACTGTACATTTTTAGGAAGGTTATAAATGTAATAGTTCATACAAATCGCTATAGCATTTTTCATTTTTATAGCATTTCCACCATTATTGTAATGAATTGGGATTAGAGTTTCATTTGTGGTGTTTCCTAAGGCATCACTATCATTAATGCTCATACTTAAGGTTATGGGTTTGTTCTAAACTGATAATCTTAAGTACTTAATTGATCATTTGTGGTATAGACATGAATATCACAGATCATGTGCCACATCTAGGGACCAAAACATCATAATGTGGTATTTTAACTTGTAAGTATAAGCCAGTATAAGCAACCACCCACAGCACTCTTTCAACCACATAGCAATGCACTAAAAGACTTTAAAAACAGACTGTACCTTAGCATCGCCCTGGCAACCACCCACAACACCATAGCATTGTAGAGTTTCTACACAAAATGTCAAAATCAAGTTTAGTCTTAGAAATTTACAAAAACTCTTGAGAAAATCATTTTAGACACATGCCAAAAAAACACAAACACACAAACCATGACATCCCTACTTTGAATAGCAAAATAGCTGAATAGCTTTTTTGGAATAGCTTTCTTTGTTACCATTGTTCTAGAGGCATTATTAGTTATAAGTAATATTGTGTTAATTAACCCATAATGAAAATGCAAAGGATATGATTGGACAAGCAGAAAGCATTTTTAAACAATGATATTTTCCATTTCCACTGACACTCCTCTGCAAAATTGGCTTCATTCATTATTTTTTATCAGGAGTGCACTTTGGGAATCTCCACACATTGTGACACATTTCCTTTGGAAAATGAGAAAGATTGTCTCCTAATTAATCTCTGACTTCTTAATTGCTTAATTACAGTAATTTACAGCTCAATATGAAAAGAGATGAGAACAGACAAATACAAAGCTTAATGTTTCATTCACCATATCTGAACTGAACCAAATGGCACGTGTGCAAAGAGCGCACACGCTGCGGTTTGCAAGTTTTTTACTTGACTGACTTCAAATAAGTCAATGTCAGACAATGTCACCCTCTCGAAATGGCTCCATTCCTGGGCTCGTAAATGAAGTGTCCCTCCAAGAAAGATAACAGGGTCGCTGGCCTGCTTTCTCCCTGCACTTTAGAAATCGTTGTGTGGTTGAGTGTGGCCAGACGACTGGCTCTCTAGCAGAGACACAATGTCTCACACCCTCTGACAAACTGTACTAACAAAGCAGCCATCCTGTGAAAACAGCCCCACACTCAACAAGACACTGATAACCAAAGCGTCCACACTCCCTTAACCTCAAATACATTCCATAACTGCTAAAACACATCTGACACCAGTTATCAGTGATAGATTGCTGGTGCAAATCACAATTCTGTGCGAAAACTTTAGATCTGTATGAATTTTGTCTTTTTCATCTTTGCTTATGTCATGGGTTGTAAGGACATTCTTGTGTTTATGGGTAAATCACAAAGACGAATGTCGAATGAAGATAATGAGAAAAAATTAAGAAAAAAAAAGAAAAAAATTGTGTTTGTTTCATACTTTTAAGATTCTTAAAATGTCAAGTGGTGTAACCATTAGGTAAAAGGGTGTGTATTCAAGGCATAAGGTAGATATGTTGTTTTGTGGCAATAGCTTGAATACAAGCTATATATGTGGCTGAAGCAAAAATGTATGCAACAGGAGGTGCTAATCAACTACCAAATTTATAGGTATACAATAGATGGCGCTACACGTCTTTTTGAGCTTGGCTGAAAACTGCTGTATCTGTCGTCAGGTTCGTGTTTGGTGTATTGTTTCTATTCAAAATCTTCTTTCTTTGTGCTGAACACAGAACAGGCCTAAAACTTAATTATCAAGCTTTTAAACATATATACTTTTTTCAAGGTTAAAAGAATTTTTCACAAATATTTGAATTATTTTTAAATCATGAAAAATATGAAAGTTTTTTTTGAGGCTTCAACTTGACCTTTGGCAAACTGTAGTCGTCAATTTCAACTTTTAGAATTTTTGAGAGACTTGAGGGTCTATAGGGGTCTTCTGTGTGATGTTACCTTATGATATCACATGGTAACAAAATGGCATCCTAGATATAAATGACCGATGAAGATTATATGTGTAGACATGGTTTTATTTAGTAATGCACTATACAGTGATAATTACCATTTTAATATTTTTACTGTCAGTTTTACAAAAAATTTTAATTTCTATATGTAGTATATATATATATATATATATATCTATGTTTATGCTATTTTATGCAATTGTATTTAACAATTTTACAGGTCTAGACACCAAAGTAAATACTGTTGCTCTTTACACTGAAATGTCACAACAGATCAGTCTGAGAACTTTTTGTTTGTTGGATGGAATCATAAAAATGCCTTTATGTCTTGATCGTGTTTATCCTTTGGCTTGACTTTCAACCAAGTATTTATAATTCAACGTTTTTATCTTGCTCGCTCTCCTCCTCTTAAGCAACTTGGCACGCTCTTGTGTCATGTTCAACATCATCTCTTTTCTCACATATTCAACAGCAGCCTGATGGATGACCTAGGAAAAACTTGCACATATTCAGGCAAAGATAAAAGACGAAAGAACACAAACCAGACCTCTCCACAGCGTAAGGAGTAATCTGCCTGGCGTACAGTTACACACGTCTCCCACACCATCTCATGACCACTACAGCTGGCTGAAATGTACCGTCTGTATGTTCATTTCTATCTCAGATCTTTGAAATATTTCATCATTTGCAGGAAATCTACATTAAATATGGATGGTGCTGGTTGATGGGGTCAGTGCTGTTAATCACTGGGTGCACTGTATGGAGCTCTACGAGAGTGTGTGTCTGTGTGTGAACCAATGGAAGAACACCTGCCCTGGTGTCTGCAGCAGGAAACAGGAAAGAGGCGGTCTCCACTTTGGCTGGACTCCAGGGAAGGTCAGCTTGTATGCTAATCTGCTAACATGGTGAATATAATTGTAATTGAATTATTAGTGCATACGGACAAGTGGAAGAAACAACCTATTTTTGTATGCCAATGTTCTGATATCAAATTGGCAAACAGGGCTAAACAGAGAGGTGGTGATTAATAGAGGCAGACAGGTTTAATTTATACACCTGTGTAGTTTAAACAAAAAAGAGAGAAACAAGTCTATGATGGAACAATGTTGTGTCGTGCCATGACATGGCAACTAATGTTTTCGCACACTGGAATTGTGCTGCACTTCACTTACGAGTGTACTCACTAACAATGTAGCAGCTGTAAGCGTGAGACTTCACCAACAGTAAATTAAGATGATGTTAAAAGTAAAATTGTTCATTTTTTAAACTTGCCTCTCCAACCAGCTTTCACATACTAATATCGTGTTAAACATTGTGCAACAAACCGTGCAGCCACGGTAAGGTAACAGAAAAAGTCCACAGGAAAGTAACATGTAGACACCTCAGTGGATTAAGTGTGCCTCTCTGAACCTCTCAGTGCGAAAGTGTCGTACAGCTCCAAAAGACAGTGTTACACATGGGGGTGGACATAGGTTGAAGGGGAGCAAGAGAAAAACAGAGGGGGTGTCATCTCCACTCCGCCACATGGCGGTGGGCTGCAGGAGAGGTTGGCAGGCTGTCTTTTGTACAGTTCAAGGCCGTTTGAAATTTCAGTTGGAGGCAGGAGTTTCATTACGGCGCCTTTTCACACGGCGTGAAAAGAAGTGTCAGTCACCTTTAGAGCGCATGTGCCCACACTCACGATGGCCTGCGTTTGCAGACACATACACACAGAAAACACATACATTCACTTGCTCTGTCTGTGGTTAAGAAATCTCTCTGTGTTCTGCTCTGTTTCATACAGCATCAAGTCTCTGAATACATGTGCATCCTGTAAAACATTCGATTAGGATTAAGACTGTAGCAGCAAATGCCAAACAGCAAGTCTGATTAACAAGCAAAGATTACAGCATATCCAATCCAACCTTAACCAATCACAAGCACTGTATGAAACCGTAGAGCCTCTTTGTGACTGTTAAAAGTAAAGGAGCGAGACTCTGGCATATCTGGCTCGCTCTCCCATTGACCTTTATTGGAATTCAGGGCAACATGAACACAAAACAGGGCTTGTTCAAGATGAAACTCACTGCTTTCTGGAACCCTCTCCAAGAATAGCTGGAAAAAAAGGGAAAAGGTTCGACTCAGAGTAGCCGTGGCGCTCTCATTTTATGTGATCGTATTTTTTTCCTAAACTAACAAGCAACGTTGTCTTTTACTTAGGGTTTGGGTTACATCTGTCCTACTTTCAGAGGCTTTTTTTGGATCGCAGAGGCCATTCAATCACTTGTTGTCTTCCTGCGTGAGCCATGGGTTAATATTTCTGCACTGACCGCCGGCTGAAGTATTATATACTTTAGCTCGTAATGCTGATGTTGTTGTATATCAGCAGCAGGGCTCCATCACTGCACATCATGATCGGATGTCCTTTTATTGGTTTAAGTGCAACAGAAGTTGGGTTCAATTTCTCTTGTCTCAACTTTGTCAGTGAATAAGATTAAACCAGTCAGAATCATTTTGATATGGATGTTGAGGTACGCTTCACTGAATGGGAGCTTATATACTCAGGGGGATGTTTAAATGTATCAGTGGCATGAAGTCCATGCCACTGAAAGAGGATATACTTCTCAAACCTCAAGAGACATCTGCAACCATTTCCCTTCTAAATACGATCCATGTTGTTGTAAATCATATTAGTACTTTGTATTACCAAATAGGTTTTACCCTTAAAATGAACCGCAATGGTAATGAATGCGTTCTACCAAAGCTTGAAAGGTTTTTGACACTTTCCTACGAAGATTTCCTTCTCTCTATCCCTTCACAAAATGCAAATGTAGCCACTGGCACCTGACTTACCCATAAGATTGAAGGGGCTTATACAATTTGTAATAAGTAGTGTACAATAGAAGTTTAATTTTCACGCTTGACTGAACAAGACATATTCGTTTTGGGGAGGAAGGGGGAGGATGTTCCTACGCCCATGAGAAAGGAGTTCATTTGGATGGAGGGTGCTTGCTGGTTATTTGCAGGGCTGGAAATGAAGCCTCTTGCCAAGCCATCAGCTGCAACTGTCAGAGGTCTCTGAAGCGAACAAGGCTGGGGATTAGGGGGCAGATTGTAACGTGGCAGCCGTTATGGTAACCGAGAGGGAGCAGGCGTTTCGAGACGATTGCTTTGCGGATATCTGGGGCCTCTTAAGCTTCCTGTCACAGGTGAAGGAGTCTCTGAATAATTATCACAGCCTGTCTTGCTGTGACATTGTGAGGATGTTGTTGCTGCTAAATAAATTAGCTTTGTGTTTGCAATGGGATTTGATTATTGGAGATACCTAGAAATAGACATGACATTTGGAACATTCCTTATTTTTCCATGCCTTACGTTTCTCTTTGCAGTAGTCTTACTTTTCATAGCTCCTTTATTAATTATTGTTCATATTTAAAGGCATGCTTTGGGGCTAATAATAAGAGTTGTAGATTTAATAATATTAATTTTTGAGCCAAAATGATAAATTATATCTCAAATCATTAAGCTTTTCAGTAGAGATGTGCCACTACTTTCTAAGCATTCTGACTATTGCTTTTCATCTGGTGGATGATAAAATGGGCGAAGCATTGGGTGAAGAAAACCTCTGAGCCATTTCTGGGAACCAGAGCATCAGAGACTTTTGACCTGAGCTAGTAAGCAACCACTCAGAAAACCACTCTGTACACCACAGCAACCACAAACTCTAACAATACCCTGTTGCAACCACCCACAACATCATGTTTTGGACAGTTATTAATATGATAGTTTATACGATAGATTATAACGATGGTTGTGTTAGTTGTGTTATAATGTGAGTTGCAGGTAGTTAGTTTTTGTCTAGTTATATCTTTATGGTTTCAAGTTTAACACATATACTGAAAGACGAAATGTTTATTAAAATAGAGACATAAAGTAGACAGAGCTGGCACACCTGTTATCTGTGTGGTAAATGTTTGTTTATGTTTCGTAGCAAAACAAGAATGATTATCTACCAGGCACAATGTAACATTTAAAGACAAGTCATGTGATATGTCCACAACCACTCTGTGGAATTTAGGGCTAGCTGTATTGTCATTGTGGCTTCTTTGATGCACCATCTCCTGGATTTATAGCTTAGCTGGATCCAGGTGTAGCACTTTGAAAAGAGGTTAAAAGCTCTTTTATTGCAGTTTTATGAACTCAGTACAAGGAAACAAGAAACTGAGTTTTGGACTTTAGAAAAGAAGATAACTGTTTGTGTTCCTCCTCGAAATTCCAGGGGATAATGGCGGATGTTCACTTTATGCACTCTACAGGATGAAAATGGTATATATATATATATATATACACCATATATAGCTTATATAGTATATATAGCTATATATGCCTCCAAAGTAGAAATGTTGGGAGAGAGTTTTTTTCTGGGTTAGGCATTTTACATGAGCAAAAAATGAAAGGCTGGAAGAAGCCCCCAAAAATAAATATTCTGATATCATTTACTGAACAGTTTTAAACCCGTTATGCATTTCTTTCTTTAAAAACACCTCAATGCAGCATCGTTGGTTATTGGTTAATGTTTAAAAAATGCATTTTAGGCATTATTTTAGCATTTTTGCATGTATAAAGTCATGTGCTGTGTTTATATAAATTAATATCCTGTTGTTCAGCTACAAAATACATTTTTATATAAACAGATCACAGTTCATGTAAACTTTAGCTGTTTTTTTGTCCGTCTCTCTTCAGTGGAACCTTCAGGTCTGGATTATGGACAAGACCTGTGAGACCAGTACTCAGATGCCTCTGACTGCCAGGGGCTTCCAAAACCTTAGGAGAATAACCAGAGACTGTCAAAATTTAGCTGAACACAAGTGCCCTCATCACATATAGCGCAAGCTGACCATTAGTGACAATTGTTAGCCAGTTTTCATAATTAATGTAAAATAAAGTCTTTGTCACTTAATGCAGCATAAATGGTCTGTCACCAGGGGTGACAGTGGTGGCAGGTGGAAGGAGTCCCTCCATGCACCAATGGGACCAAGATCTGGCCCTGCTAAATGTCTTATAAGATGGGATAGACTAGAAACTGCTCTAACTTTGATGACTTTTAAATGGATTCCTTAGTGTAAACTAAGTTATGGGTCAAGGTTACCACCAGGGAGAGGTCTGGCAAAAAAAACTGAAAAAAAAACAGAGACAAAGTGCTTAGCGATCACAGTTCATTATCAATGGAGTGTAGTGCTGCTGTGTTGTCAGTCAAGTCATACTTGATTGAATGGGTGGGCGAAACTGGCATACCCAACTGCTGTTTTCATCAGCCTTATTTAAGGGAATAAAAAGCATTTCTGTTCCACTTCTTCTCTTGGCTTTCTCTCTTAGCTTTCATTATGTCCATCATCCCCCCTCCCGCCTCCAATTATGGACATGCTTTCATCTACATGGCCAGGAATGACCTGATAGGATCAAGATAGTTACTAAAAAAGAGCCATTGTCCTGTAGATCTTTCATAGTACCCCTGCCACCTCTCCATTTACCTTGGTTAGGGAAAACCTCAAATGCCCATATTCCAACATACGCTGCTTGCAGATATTATACTGTAGAAACTGATGTTTTTAAGTAGAAATCTTTATTAATGTGAGCTTCCACACAGCTCTTTAAAGAAAACTGTGGATACACTAAATCTAGTAAACCTGGTACAGAAGAAAGATTTGGTCTTTGAGTTTTAGCAGCTTCAGAGTACTTCACTCTTTAGATAAGTTATATTGTTTGACCGAGGAGTCTGGGACTTTGTAAGCATTAAAAAAAACTGTTTGCTTCTGTGAGTGTTAAAAAAATTGTTAAGCTTCTATGATTAATATTTCCAAAGCCCTGTGTATGACCTTGTCATAAAGAAAGAAAATACTTTAAAGTCTCATGATGTCTGATGACTGAGGGCTATTTTTTGCTGCCAAGAGTGTCCCATAAATCACAGCTCACGTTTTATGGACTTCGTAGTTGAGCTTTTGAAGTTAATGATGCTTAACAACAAATACTAACAACCAGTAAAAGTATAATTTGCTGCACTGAACTGACCTCCCTGTGAGATGTTATTTTTAACAAGTTCTTAAAATCATAAATCACTTGTCTCGGGAGTGAACACAAGCACTTATATTACATATGACTGCCTAACCACTTGCTAGCAGCTAACTAGTCCCAAAAGTGCTTGTGTTGGGTTTATTGAGGTGCATTGTGCTGTTTACATTTATGCATTTGGAAGACGCTTTTATCCAAAGCGACATACAGTTCAAGTTATACATTTTGTCAGTACGTGTGCTTCCCTGGGAACAGAACCCACAACCTTTGCGCTGCTAACGCAATGCTCTACTAACTAAGCTGCAGGAACTCAGTTGGTAGAGCTGTTTTTAAGAGTCCCTCAAAAAGTTCAGTTACTTGTCTAAAAGCAGTTTGGAAATCGGAGTTCCATGAGGACCCCAGGGGCCGCAGCTTCTTACAGGATTGCAGCCCCCAGAGGGCCAAGGTAATTAGGCCAGGTGAATGGGGTTGGAGACTGATATAGTGGGGCCTTGTTCCTACTGCTGTCCACCTATTGTCCAACCCAACCATAGGGATGATTTCATCCAGGAAAAAGAGAGGAAGAGGATGGGTTGTAATTTTGGCATGGTAATTATGAATATTGCATACATCATGGAAAATATGACAATTGGTAGAATGAACTGGAGAAAGGAAACCATGGCTGTGTGTCCCAGTTAAAAGAGTCTAATGCAATTTTGTTGTTGTCTATAATAATGATGTCATGCATGTCTTCCTAAGATCAAAGGTTGTCTCCAAGAATACCATTTTTAAATTTTTAAAAATCCCAGTTGAAAACTAAATGGCCTTTTTACACCTTTTCTTTAAAACTGAATATTCTATTCTACTTCAAATATATTAAAATATGGAAGTGAAATAAGTTACTAATGCCATTTTATTTAAATTTTAAGGGTTTTTAATTTTATCCACTTTAGTCTGAGATAATGACTGACTAGAAAACATTTAGTCTTGAAGAGTGTGAAACAGGTTGTTTCTCCTATAATTCCACAAGAAAATGGCCCAAGCTGCTCAAAGAAATTGACTTAAATGGATGTAAGTCCTTTAACTCTTTACCACATTTCCCAAAGCATTGAACTTTATAGAACAAGGTTAAGATTCAAACAATTTCAACTCTGACACTGATCTTTTAAAGTGCAGCCAATGATTGGCAGATGATCACCCATTTTACCTTCCTGACATAACATAACGTGAGCAATGGCGACCAATCCTGTCTATTATTTAGAAACACTGAGCTGTATGACATTGTTAAAGCCATATTATGACATTTGGAGAACAGTCAACATATTATACACATTCAAAATCTATACAAACAAATTGTGAAGCAAAAAAAGCCTTGTTTTAATTAGCGTCAAATTAAATATGCATCTATCCTGATTAACACCCATACACAAATACACATGAATCTATTTTAAAATTATTTTATTTTATTTAAGACAACAGACAGTACATCTGTGCCGAAGATGAGCAAATGAGTGTATGGAAAAATATTGGCAAATGGATATCTTGTGTATTACTGTTAGCCATGCTTACTGGCTTTTGTCTTTTGCCTGAAACCCCACAGCATCTTCTAAACCTCTCTCTCCCTTTCTCTCTCTCTCTTTTACTCTCTATCTTTGACTCTCTCTAGTGCACTGAGCTGCTGCTGGCAAGATAAGGGCTGGTCTCTCCGAGTTTAGGCTTAACATAATCCCTCGCCCCACCCCCTAAAAAGACAGCGCTTGTGCTCATCCACACGGAGATGGAAAACATAGGATGTTGGGAGGAGGAGAGAGGAAGGATTGTGGGGCACTGCCCCACATTTGGAGTTATTTATTTGAGCATGAAATGAGTACAAAGAAATACAGCACTTTGTGGAGCTGGGTAGGGAAATGTCCTGTACTCTCTGTGATCACAGACACTGGCTAATCCCTTGACAAGATGAACCCAAAGAAGTGGAATCACAACGTCCCAGAGCCCATCTACCTGGACGGTGTTACATCTGAGCCTGTAGAGTGTCTGATTAACAGGGGGCTTCAGGTACTGGACAATGTGCTGTATCCTATCAGCTGTATCTTTCTGTAAAATTGGTGCCTTTTACAGTCTGCTATGTTGGTTTGAGGCATGTTTTATACATTCTATCAGACAAATAACGTGTTTAAGAGTTTATAAATTGCATTGTGCTATCTCAAGCTATTACTGATTACTTTTTAGCTTATGATTGAACATTGTAATACATTTAGAGGTAACAGGGACAGTTTTTTAATAATTTAATTTAACATAAAATGCCTTGTGCTAAAACTACAAGGTGAATTTTTAGAATGATAAGCAAACTTTATAAACATCAGTTGTTTTATGCAAAATCATGTTAACAGGGATGCCATTTTAAAATCTACCCTTATATTAAAACCTACTCTGAGATTTTACACAAGCCCAGCATACACTGTCCTCCCTTGTATATTAGTGATGAGGTCATTTAACCTTCTTTTAGGAGAGCATCTTCAGATTTTTGCTGACTTTTGTGATAATTTGAATTAAATTTAACTGTGAAAGCTGATCCTTCAAATTTAATATAAACTTTATTAGCATGCAGGCTGCTTTGTTACATATGTTATATACTTCTATCATTGTCATAGGTTTGATCATGATAACATTTTGAACATAAAAATATTATTTTGAATGTTCTTGGAAATTCTTCAAATATTGTGAAAATGTCTGATCGCGATCGTCTCTATTACTTTTGCACAAACGCATTCACTTATTGTAATTCATAACATCAGAAAGGTGATTCCCATAGTGTTCCCATAGACTTCAGTGGCGTGTGATGATTTTAAATATAAAGACTAGAGCCAGTGTGGGATGCGGGAATTATATACATAACAAAAAAGTCTGAAACAACTGAAAATATGTCATATTCTAGGTTCTTCAAAGTAGCCAACTTTTGCTTTGATTACTGCTTTGCACACTCTTGGCATTCTCTTGATGAGCTTCAAGAGGTAGTCACCTGAAATGGTTTTCACTTCACAGGTGTGCCCTGTCAGGTTTAATAAGTGGGATTCTTGCCTTATAAATGGGGTTGGGACCATCAGTTGTGTTGTGCAGAAGTTAGGTGGATACACAGCTGATAGTCCTACTGAATAGACTGTTAGAATTTGTATTATGGCAAGAAAAAAGCAGCTAAG